>JADRCH010000067.1:17317355-17343335 GCA_019843965.1 Rhynchomys soricoides | reverse complement strand
GGAAAAAAGAAGTTGAACCTGTAATCAAGCTAAGGCTATGTGACATTCTGCAGGTAGAAATATGAAGGGGGTTAAGGTTAGAGAATGGGAAAGCTCTGCTAGTAAAAGGAGTCCTCCATTTTGCTCTGAGCACAGAAGACTACCAGTACAATGGTAGATTTCAACCTTAATTAGCAGAGGAACAATCAAATTAAATGGAGAGTAACTTAAAACAATTCCAATAAAATCAGGTACAACAAATGATGCTGGTTTAACTGGGTGTCTCTATGTAGAAAAATGAAAATATATCCAGATTTATCACCTAGCACAAAACTCATCTCCAACTGGATCAAAGACTTCAACATAAAAATGGATACACTAATGGAAGAAAAACTTGGGAACTGCCTTGAACACATCAGGACAGGAGACAACTTCCTGAACAGAAAAACAATACTTCAGACACTAAGATAAACAGTTGATAATCAGACCTCATGAAACTGGAAAGTTTCTTCTATAAGGCAAAGGTCACTATCAATAGGACAAAATCTCAATCTACAGAATTGGAAAAGATCTTCACCAATCCTATATCTGACAGGAAATATATCCAAAATACATAAAGAACTCAAAAAATTAAATACCAACAAGCCAAATAACTCAATTAAAAAAGGTACTGAACTAAATAGAGAATTCTCAACAGAGGAATCTTGAATGGCTGAGAAGCACTTAAAAAAATGTTCAATATCCATAGTCATCAGAGATGCACAAATAAAAACCATGTCTGAAGTGAGGAAGACTCCTGGGAGTCTATGATGGTGATGTTAGTTGTGACTTATAGCAGCTGGGGATATGCAGACTGAAGGCAGGACTTTCAGTGAAGGGCGGGGAACATCAACCAAACCACAAAACCCTTGACTCAAAATTTGTCCTGCTTACAAGATGTGCAGGGATAAAGACAGAACAGAGATCGAGGGAATGGCCTACCAATGACTAGCCTAACTTGTGACTCACCCCATGGGAGAGAACCAACCCCCGACATTATTAATAATACTCTGCTTGCAGTCAGGAGCCTAACATAAATGTCTTCTGAGAGGCCTCATCTAGTAGTCTTAGTAGACAACCTACTAGCATTATTCTACTAAAGGAACATGGCAATAAAATGAGTCCTGATTGTTATACCTATAGACCAGTGCACTGATCAACCCTCATCAGAGAATCACTCAGCCCTACCCGGATATCTTTATCAAACCCTTTCTCTAAATTCTCAGTAATCATGGAGTCATTCGCCAACATCTGGTTTATAAAATCTTTCCACCTTCTGTTCAGCATGTCTATGGAAAGATTTTATGAGCCAGATGTTGGTCAGTGGGTGACTCCCATGAAAACAGAGTCTGTTGAACACAACAGGACTGATAAACATAAACACACAGAGACTGTGATACCAGGCAGAAGATTGTGTAAATTCAAACCAGACAAAACCCCAGCATGATGAAGGTGAAGTGGGCACAAAGTCCTATCCATAACTAAGAAGTAAATTTCAATTGATACTTGCTGGGAAAGGAAGATCAATTTTTCTCCAATGTAGTGAAATTGGGTGTATCAACCACACTTCAGGGCAGGACCCATGTTCAGGAGTAGCTAGCCAACACAAAATGAATTTTTATTTTCTAAGTGCTTTTTTTGTTCTGGTCTTGTTTGGTATTTGTTGTCTTATTGGTTTTACATATTTATTAGTTTACTCTGTTTGATTTTCTTTTCTGTTTCCTGGGTTTTGTTTTATTAAGAGAGAGAAAGAACATGAAGTTTGGTTAGGGAGGCAGGGAAGGTCTGAGATGGAATGAAGGAGGGGAAAGACTATGATCAAATTATATTGTATGAAAAATTTAATAATAAAAAGGAAAAGTACTTTTAACTGGCACAAGTATCTAATATGACAGAAAAACTAATGCTATACTAGAAATTTCTAAGAAAATTTTATGTCATGTACTCGGTTGTTCAGCAAGTAATAATTTGTTAGGTTAAGGAAATGAAGACTTATCCTTTGTTTTTGACAATGTTTTGGGCTCTTGATAAGTGATCCTAATATAGTGTGAAAACACCTTTATAAATGTCTACAAAGGGACTATGGGAAGCCCACAGAGAAAAAAAGTCACATCTAAGCTTTAAAAAGCCATCAAAACAGAAACTAGGAAAGTAAAACAGAGCCATTGTCTAGAAAGAGATTAGGGAACAGTAGAGAAAGGAAGAAATAGCAGAACACAAGTCTTCTGATCAGGGAAATGGGGAGGTTTTTTTTAAAAGAAGGTGAAGTAAAAAAGGTGGAGGGAACATAAGGAAGATTTATAGGGTATAAGTGAGTAGATAGGTGAAATGGGTAAAGGAGGGATTCTATACTGAGGAAGAGGGGTGCAAATACATAAGAAGGAGGGGGACATAAAACAGCATAAGGATGTCTAAAAAACTACCAGAGATTATAACTATCTCTCATTTTTATTAATTTTTAATTTTTTAAATTTTTCCTACTTTATTTACATTTCAAATGTTTCCCCCTTTCTAGATCTCCCCTTTGGAACCTCCCCATTCCCTTCCCTTCCCTCTGCTTCTAAGGGTGTATTCCCCCACCCACCCACCCATCCACTCTTGTCTTCCCTCCTTGGCATTCTTCTATACTGGGGGATCTAACACCCCCAGGCCCAAGGGTCTCTCCTCCCCCTGATGGCTAACAAGACCTTTCTCTGCTGCATATGTGGCCAGAACCATGGGTCCCTCCATGTGTATTCTTTGGTTGGTGGATCAGTCTCCAGGAGTATCAGGGGGTCAGGCCAGTTGCCACTGTTGCTGCCTCCCTGGGAATGTAAACTCCCTCAGCTCCTTCAGTCCCTTCTCCAACTCCTCCATCTGGGACCTCACACTCAGCCCTACTGTTGCTGCAAAGTGAGTCTTGGATCTTTCAAACTTTTGGGCTAATAACCACTTATCAGTGAGTACATACCATGTTCATTCTTTTGTGACTGTGTTACCTCGCTCAGGATGATATTTTCAAGATCCATCCATTTGTCTGAGAATTTCATGAAGTCATTGTTTTTCATTGCTGAGTAGTATTCCATTGTGTAAATGTACCACATTTTCTGTATCCATTCCTCTGTGGAGGGACATCTGGGTTGTGTCCAGCTTCTTGCTATTATAAATATGACTGCCACGAACATAGTGGAACATGTGTCTTTATTATATGTTGGAGCATCTTCTGAGTATATGCCCAGGAGTGGAATAGCTGGGTCCTCCAGTAGTACTATGTTCATTTTTCTGAGGGTCCACCAAACTGATTTCCAGAGAGGTTGTATCAACTTGCATTCCCACCAGCAGTGGAGGAGTGTTCCTCTTTCTCCACATCCTCGCCAACATCTGCTGTCACTATTTATCTCTTAAAACATATAGTACATGTAATTCCAATACACACACACACACACACACACACGCACACACGCACACACACACCAAAGACTACCAAACAAAATCCCAAATACCAAATATGAGAAGCACGAGAAGCTCTCTTCTGAGTTTGTTGGCCAGGGTTGTATAATGGACTCTGAAAACATATTGCTGTTGCTCTTGATTACCCACTACCCAGAGGTAGGAGGTAAGTTCTTCTTGCTGAGGACACCTTGCCCTTCAGATACAGAGACCCCTGTGCTAGAAATTATCTAAATTCTCCCACCCGGAGGACTGGGTTTCACAGTACTAGAAAGTTTTCAAAAGAAGGAGGCAACTGACAGAACTACTTAGATATGATACTTATTAAACCCATCAATGGCACAATAATCCTAACAGTGCCTTAGTGGCACATATATTTTTTCTTCAACCGACAGCTTTTTAGTTGGACTTAAGACCCACTCAACAAGAGGAAAACAATGCCTGGAACTAGAAACTTAGCTAACTACTTAGTACTAGTGGATTCATAATTATTTGACAAGCATATTCAACCACTAATTTATAATAAGCATGTATTCCTTATTAACAATCTGTAAACACTCACCCTTATGCACACAGATGAGTGTAGTTCTGATCCCTCACCAAGGAAACTTCTCTTTGCAATGGAAGGATATTACTAGAGAAACCCACAATAAATAAAATGCAGAGTAGGGATCCAAGGTCCAATTTCTATATCTGCAAAACACTCTCACACCAAAGAGTCAGTGAACATTGTAGAATAGGAAGTGGAATGATTTTAGGAGCCAGAGGATCAGAGTGTTTGCTGTGAGATTGCCTTTTTGTAATGTCAGAAGCTATACCCACACAGTATCATCAAAAGAATTGCCCAAATTTATCAGAAGCATAGCACCAATAAACATTTCAAAGAGGATATGGGATAGCTCACGAGATCTCACCTTATACTAAGAACTACAGGCAATGGAGGAAATCTGGTAGTTGGAGAGGTTGTTTTTCCCAAATAAGAGCAAACAAATTGGTTGTACAGTGCCTAACAAAGATACTTAAGAACATGCATACAAATAACATATATATGACCTGATCAGTAATTATGTACATATAATGACTGCAACAGCAGTGAAAAAGAAGAGGCAATGAATTTGAAGGATAGTGGGGAGAGCTATGTAGTAAGATTTGGAGTGAGAAAAGCAAAGGGAGAAATGGAAATGCATTATAATCTCAAAAGTAAAATAATCAAAATTGTTTCAGAGAAGTAGTATTCTCTGAAAATCCTGAAAAATAGAAAAAAGTTTCCTAGACAATAGGTAACAAAGCATTGTTTTAAACCTTTGACAAGTAGACATTCTAGAGTTGGTCCTTCGTGTAGTGCTATATGGAGAGTTGAGAGACTGTGGAATGAGAAAGGAAGGGAATAGCTGAGTTTGGAAGGAGCAAGTGAGCCATACTACTAAGGCTGGATTTTATTTATGTGATGGGAGAAACCAGTTCAAAAGGTTGGAGAGTGGTCTCAGAAGGTTGGAGAGTTGCCTTAGTAATTGACAGCACTTGCTACTATTACAGATGACCCAGATTTGATATCATAATCCATATTGTGGCTCACAACCCTCTGTATCTTCAGTTGTGGGTCATCCAATGTCCTTTTCTGGTCTCTGTTTAACAGGCAGTTGCATGGTACATACATAGACATATAGACAAAACATACATACACATAAAATTTAAATATGATAATGCTTGAAGGAACAAGAGTCAATATAGTATTATAGGCAAGGATAGCCAGAGTTACAGTATAGTAGGTAACAAATTAACAGCTAATACTTGGAGGCAAGTAAATGCTTTAGAGACAAAGCAAAGCTCTAGGGAGATGCTAGAATTAGATAAATACAGTATCAAGGGATGAAGAGAAAGACAAGATGCAGATTACAGAAACAGGCACAATCAGAAGAAGGTAAAGGGTGGAAATTAGATGATAGGTTTGGATAATTATTGATGCCAAAATTAAGAACCACTATAATGAACCTAATGTGGGAAAGCAGGACACTTCATATTGTTGAATTGTTCCTTACTCTCAGGTAACATTTTCAATTAGAGGTTATAAATATTGGGGCAAGTTATTAGTTGAGACCCTGAGTCAAAAGCCACTGGTATGTTCATGGAGGAAAACCCACTGAAGTTATGAAATTCCCAGTGAAATTTCTGAGAGAGAAAACAGCTAGAAAAAGAGGCTGATAGGAAGGAAGAGCTTGGATAATATCTATTTATGAGAAACACAAGAGAGCATTTTACAGAGAGACTTCATGGTGCTTAACACTATGAAGAATATATAAAGATGATCAAAAAAGGACTCCAAGGATACTTGTAATGAAAGTGTCTCTATCATTGATACACACGGCACTTTCACAGGTGAATGCACATATGTCCCAACTAATCACACTGTATACATTACTGAATATACAGTACTGTTATGGTTGGTGAAATAATACATCTATTTGAAATATAACAATAAAATAATAAACCAACTAGTATTTAAGTTGGATGCTCTATTAAATGTTTAAATTTGTGCAGTCAGCAAAAACATACGCATATCTTTTTGTATCATAGATATTACAGAAATAAAAAGTTACAGGATCTGCTTTTGAAGAAGCTATTGTTCAATTAGGAAGCATGCCTATTGTTTCTGTCTGGGGATTTTTGTTTGCACCAAGACAAGATGATGTCCACTTACATCATGCAAATAGTACAGGTGGAAAACAAATAGTATTTATAAACAAATACCTTCTGTTGTTTCCGTTACTGAACCTGTCTGTGGCAGCAGTCAATCTTTTTGAGGTGGCTCCCAGGATATGGCAGATTATCACACAAAGCATAGCCTTGGAAGACTCTGTGTGCCTCAACATGATAAGCTTGTTATTTATTTCTGCTCTCCTCAATTTCTTTCATGGCTAGAGACTATATGATAGGCTTGCAGACAGCCGTACATCTGTCATTTTTCCATCTATACAGAAAAGGACCATAATTTAGTGCAGTTGATGTAACTTCTATGACAAATGTCACAAAGAGTTCCCCTACTCTCCTTCACTGATTCTAACATGCATGTAGAACATTTTAGAAACTTCTCAGTGTATATAGAGGATCTTCAGCCAGTCTACACAGACATAAAAAAGACACAATTGTTCTATCATTATATTATTATATTGTTCCATTGTTATATGATAATTCCCTTCAGGCTTATATAAGCATGCTAATTTTATTCATTTGAAAACAGTAGGAGCCTTCCGGTTTCCATCTGTGGTGGGAGACCACTGCCTGGGCAACCAGGGCTCCATAGTCAAATAACACTGGGAGAATGCTAGCCTCCCAGGAGTGTGGGCAAGCCTGTCTGCTCAGAGGGACCCACCTGAAATATCCAAGACACAGAAACTGAGGAGAGGGCTTCTGGTTTCTTTCAGTGGCTGGAGAGTGGATCCTGTGACACAGGGCTCCATACTCAAATAGTGCCAGGAGAGAGCTGGTATACCAGAGGTGCCGACATACCTTCAAGCACAGGCAAAATAAACCCTTAGCTAGACTAACCAGAGGACACAGAGACAGTATCCAAACTTACAAAATTAGAAATGAAAAGGAAGATATCACAACAGATTCTGAGGAAATTAAAAAAAATCATCAGATCCTACTACAAAAGCCTACATGCAACAAAATTGGAAAATCTGGAGGAAATGGACAAATTTCTAGACAGATACCACTTACCAAAGTTAAATCAGGGTCAGATAAACCATCTAAACAGTCCCATAACCCCTAAAGATATAGAAGCAGTCATTAAAAGGCTCCCAACCAAAAAAAGCCCAGGACCAGATGGGCTCAGTGCAGAATTCTATCAGACCTTCAGAGAAGACCTAATCCCAATACTCTTCAATCTATTCCACAAAATAGAAACAGAAGGAACACTACCCAATTCATTCTATGAGGCCACAGTTACACTGATACCAAAGCCCCACAAAGACCCAACAATAAAAGAAAACTTCAGACCAATTTCCCTTATGAATATCAATGCAAAAATACTCAATAAAATTCTTGCAAACTGAATCCAAGAACACATCAAAACAATCATTCACCATGATCAAGTAGGCTTCATCCCAGGGATGCAGGGATGGTTCAATACCTGGAAATCCATCAATGTAATCCATTACATAAACAAACTCAAAGAAAAAAAACCACATGGTCATTTATTTAGATGATGAAAAGCATTTGACAAAATTCAACATCCCTTCATGATAAAAGTCTTGGAAAGATCAGGAATTCAAGGAGCATAACTAAACATAGTAAAAGCCATATACAGCAAACCAGTAGCCAACATCAAACTAAATGGAGAGAAACTCAAAGCAATCCCACTAAAATCAGGGACTGGGCAAGGCTGCCCTCTCTCTCTCTATCTATTCAATAAAGTACTTGAAGTTCTAACTAGAGCAATTAGACGACAAAAGGAGGTCAAAGGGATACAAATTGGAAAGGAAGAAATCAAAATATCACTATTTTCAGATGATATGGATGGTAAACTTAAGTGACCCCAAAAACTCCACCAGAGATCTGCTGCAGCTGATAAACTCCTTCAGCAAAGTGGCCAGATGCAAAATTAACTCAAGCAAATCAGTAGACTTCCTATACTCGAAAGATAAACAGACTGAGAAAGAAATTAGAGAAATGACACCCTTCACAATTGTCACAAACAATATAAAGTATCTTGGTTTGACTCTAAACACACAAGTGAAAGATCTGTATGACAAGAACTTCAAGTCTCTGAAGAAAGAAATCGAAGAAGACCTCAGAAGATGGAAAGATCTCTCATGCTCATGGATTGGCAGGATTAATAAAGTTAAAATGACCATCCTGCTGAAAGCAATCTACAGAATCAATGCAATCCTCATCAAAATCCCAACTCAATTCTTCATAGACTTAGAGTAATTTTCAAATTCATATGGAATAACAAAAAACCTAGGATAGCAAAAACTCTTCTCAACAATAAAAGGACTT
This sequence comes from Rhynchomys soricoides, assembly GCA_019843965.1. Lineage (NCBI taxonomy): Eukaryota > Metazoa > Chordata > Mammalia > Rodentia > Muridae > Rhynchomys > Rhynchomys soricoides. The sequence continues at coordinate 17,334,887 of JADRCH010000067.1, read as the reverse complement.
CTGCTGGAATCAGCATCCCTGACCTCAAGCTGTACTACAGAGCAGTAGTGATAAAAACTGCCTGGTATTGGTACAGTGACATGCAGGTAGATCAATGGAATAGAATTGAAGACCCAGAAATGAACCCACACACCTATGGTCACTTGATCTTTGACAAAGGAGCTAAAACCATCCAGTGGAAAACAGACAGCATCTTCAACAAATGGTGCTGGTTCAACTGGCGGTCTACATGTAGAAGAATGCAAATTGATCCATTCCTATCTCTCTGTACAAAGCCCAAGTCGAAGTGGATCAAGAACCTCCACATAAAACCAGATACACTGAATCTAATAGAAGAGAAAGTGGGGAAAAGTCTAGAACACATAAGCACAGGGGAAAAGTTCCTGAACAGAACACCAATGGCTTATGCTCTAGGATCAAGAATTGACAAATAGGACCTCATGAACTTACAAAGTTTCTGTAAGGCAAAGGACAGTGTAAATAGGACAAAACGGCACCCAACACATTGGGAAAAGATCTTTCCCAATCCTATGTCCAATAGAGGGCTAATATCCAATGTATACCAAGAACTCAAGAAGCTAGACTCCAGAGATCCAAATAACCGGATCAAAAAATGGCAACAGAGCTAAACAGAATTCTCAACTGAGGAAACTCGAATGGCTGAGAAGCACCTAAAGAAATGTTCAACATCCTTAGTAATCAGGGAAATACAAATCCAAACAACCCTGAGATTCTGCCTCACACCAGTCAGAATGGCTATGATCAAAAACTCAGGTGACAGCAGATGTTGGTGAGGATGTGGAGAAAGAGGAACATTCCTCCATTGCTGGTGGGAATGCAAGCTGATACAACCTCTCTGGAAATCAGTTTAGGGGACCCTCAGAAAAATGAACATCATACTACCTGAAGACCCAGCTATTCCATTCCTGGGCATATACCCAGAAGATGCTCTAACATGTAATAAAGATACATCTCCACTATGTTCATAGCCACCCTATTTATAATAACCAGATACTAGAAACAACCCAGATGTCCTTCAACAGAGGAATGGATACAGAAAATGTGGTACATTCACACAATGGAATACTACTCAGCTATTAAAAACAATGACTTCATGAAATTCGCAGGCAAATAGATGGAACTTGAAAATATCATCCTGAGCAAGGTAATGTACTTACAAAAGAATGAACATGGTATGTACTCACTGATAAGTGGTTATTAGCCCAAAAGTTCGAAATACCCAAGAATCACTTCACAGCAATCATAGGGCTGAGTGTGAGGTCCCAGATGGAGGAGTTGGAGAAGGGACTGAAGGAACTGAGGGAATTTACAGCCACATGGAGGGAGCAACAGTGGCAACTGGCCTGACCCCTCGATGATCCTGGAGACTGGATCACCAAAAGGTGGAGGGACTCATGGTGTTGGCCACATATGTGGCAGAGGAGGGTCTTGTTAGCCATCAGGGGAAGGAGAGGCCCTTAGGCCGGAGGGTGTTAAATGCCCCAATATAGGAGAATGCCAAGGAGGGAAGAAGAGAGTGGGTGGGTGAGAGGGTGGAGGAATACCCTATAGAGGCTGGCGGAGGGGGAAGGAATAGGGAGGTTCCAAAGGAGAGATCTGGAAAGGGGGGAAACATTTCTAATGTAAATAAAATATCAAAAAAACCAAACAAAAAACCATTAAGCTGAAGAACTGTGGAATGTTATTTTTGCAGTGAAACTTATCTATTGCTGTTCATCCCCATTATTTGTTAGTTTGTACCTATTACTCATTAGATACTAGTTGCTCTTCAGTGATTTTTGTACTTATTGGTTTTGTGTCAACTTGACAGAAGTTAGAGTCATCATTTGAGAAATTGCCTCCATGAGATCCAGCTGGAAGGCATTTTCTCAATCAGTAATCAATGAGGGGAGTCCAGCTCATTGCGGGTGGTGCCATTCCTAGGCTGGTGGTCCTGAGTTCTATAAGAAAGCAGGCTGACCAAGCCTTGGGAAGCAAACCAGTAAGCAACAGCCCTCTGCATCAGTTGCTGCCTCCAGTTGATGGCTTCTGCATCAGTTCCTGCCTCCAGGTTCCAGCTCTGCTTCAGTTCTTGTTCTGACTTCCTCCAGTGATGAACTATGATCTAGAAGTGTAAGCCTTTCCTCTCCAACTTGATTTTTGGTCATGGTATTTCATAACATCAATAGAAACCCTTAAGACACTATGTTCATGCAAGTTGAACACAACCCACCATTAAGTGTATTGTTGTTCTACTATATATTTTTTGATCAACATGGTCATTATCTAATGCAATTGTATGCAGCAGTCTTGATTCCATAGCTGTGGTAATTGAATTTTCCATGTAATTACAGCTAGTGATGGCATTTTAAGCACCTTTTCCAGGTGCTTAAGAGTTTGTTCCATTTTGTTTTAATGTGAGAAAACATTATGAAAGTCTAAATTCTTGGAAATATGCCACATTATAAATGTGCTTTTCAAGTGTAAATGACACTTTCCATTCTTACTGTCTATATACTCACAACCAAATATGCATTTCTAGTATTTATTTATGTGTGTGAATGAACAAATATAAGTTATCTCAGATGTAAGTAACTGGCCTGAATGTTTGGCTACGTAAGTACCTGCAGCTATATTAACTGTGCTTCAATATGTTTGCATTTGCAAACAAATTATGACAACATAGTTACTGAGAAGTAAGAGGAATGTGAACACTGTTAGGGTTTCTATGGGGAACTGAGGAGGAGGAAATGTAGGTTTGTGTGTGTGTGTATGAGAAGTTACCTTTATTACTGGATTGGCAGACCATGTAATCTTAAGAAGTTGCTTCGATAACATAATGATGAGAATACTTACATTACAAGGTTATGTCAAAGATTAAGGGATTGTGTCCATGTCCAGTGCCCATATTGTTTGTAAGAAATATCAGTCATTTGACAACAACAGCGACTTTTGTTATTAAGGCAAATAACATAGAGAAGGCACACTCAGATGTCAGTGTTTATATACCAACGCTAAATAATGTGCAGCTTCATACAGTGAAAACAAGTGGCTAGTATTGTCAGGGAACTTCACAGTGAAAGATGGATCTTAAATACACACTGAGTATTCCATAGGTTGTTGCAGATGTGACAAATGTGAAGGATATTCATTTAATTCATATTTTATTTTGCATCCAAAGTGCACTCTTTTGTCCAGCCAATTATTTAATATAATAGGGAAACACTTAGCTTTTTTGACCTTTTGCCTCATTACCTATGTATCTTCCCCTCCGCCCCTCTTAAATGTCAGACAACAAACTCAAAGTATAGTTCATGTGGTGTTGAAGATACAGCCAGGCATGACTCTGTGTATCTGTGGGAGGCACTGTGGTTCTTTGATTCTCTCTGTCTCTTCCTTTCAAAATTTCAACAGGTCTGATTCCCAGAGCAAGAAATATTGACCCATCAGGCAATTGCTTGAAAAAAGTGAGATTAAGGAATGCTCGACCGGCGTGTTGGGGAACTGGTGGTATTTTTGTCAACATGCTCATCTTTCATGGGAGAACTTCAATTCCCTAATCAATGTCTCTTGTCTTTTGTCTTTCATAACAATAAAAACAAGCAGAAAACAGAAGACCAGTGAGAGTTAGTCATTTTATCAGAATCCCTGTGACACCATGGGCAAGGTAAGAGCTGACACAAAATCAATGCTAATCATAAGTTTCTGAATTTTAATGAAGATCAAATTGTAGCATTAAGACATGCAGACACTTCTTGGTTTCATGTTTTCAACATTTCTGACTTTGAAAGACTGCATGCCTATTTCTGTTTCTCATGGCATGTTTTATAGGTGATTTTTAAAGCTGTAGAGATTGCAAGATCTCAGTAATCTACTCACCCATTAGTTCCCAGGTATCTTCAGGATTCTCTACCATAGCTTAGCCTTTGTAACATAGTTACCTAAATGAAAAAAAGGAGAGAAACAATTTTTTTTGTCCTTAGTCCTAGTCTTTCCCTCTGCTAATGCCCCAAATTGTATCCCTGGGATATCTCTTCCTTTGATCAACTTAATCCTGGGTTCCACGCAGTGCACATATAAACTTTAGATTGTACTTTCAGGGGAATGAATATTGCCATTTTAAGGGGCATCATTTTTTTTTTTTTAAATCAGAACAGCACTAACAAAGTCCCTGCTAGGCAATACTAACTTGTGTTTGTCAAAGCTAAGAAAATGGTAAATTGAGTCAATCCAATATTCTGAGATGCAAATCAGGTAAACTGTTCTGTGGATGAAAGAAATTACACATTGCCTTGGGTATTACTCTACCATGACTTAAGCTTTGTTACTTAGTTATTCTGAACTTTCTCTGTAAATGAGGTCCTGTACCCATAGACCACTTTGTGTGAGAAGTATTTAAAAATAATGCTAATTTTGATTATTAATATTTTTATATAAATTTCACATTAATAGAAAAAATTAATTACATTCAAAGCTTCTTATCTGATTTCTTTGTTCATCTTCTAATGTGGAGTATATTCTGATACATCTAAACAGAAAAAATACCTGTACAATAGTTAATGACATACTGAAGCTTTAGTATTCATGAGTGGATGCCAGAGGTTATCTGATGCCAGGAGCTAAAATCACCAAGAGTCAGCTTCAAAGGATGGAGACTACAAACCTTTCTTACAAGTCTTGCTGAGAGACACAAATACAGAGTTGGAAGTAGGAGAATTGCAGATATGCATTTGAACTTCTGTAAGTTTTAAAACTTTTAAGTTTAGTCTGGGATATCACTTGACCTCTGTAATAGAAAGATGTCTTTTGGTCAATGAGATCTCTGAGTCTATTTCTTGATTTTTATTTACTTTGCCCTAAGGCAATTGGATTTCAAGCTGTAGGGTATCACGGAACCTCATACTTTATAGCAATAGGACATGACCCATGAAGTGAAATGATGGCTAGTGTAAATTGCTCATTGTTTTCTTTGGTGATTCTTGAGGATCCTCAGCAGGGGCACAACATCTGTCCAAGCAATATTTTGTTGTCCTAAACTGTTTGTGTTTACTATAAGCAAAATCCTTTATCACATAATTCCAAATGTTCTTTATTGAAATATCCTGGATATAAGTATAGTATTTCTAGCAAATATTTATAATATTCAAAGCACTGGTAGGCTGAAAACTTTAAACAAAACACCAAACACATATATAAAGTTACTAGAAAAATTATTAACACCAAATAAAAATAAAATCATGGGAGGAGAGGCCTTTGGTCCTGGGTAGGCTCAATGCCCCAGTGTAGGGAAATGCCAGAGCGGGGAGGCAGGGGTGGGTGGGTGGGGGGAACATCCTCATAGAAGTATGGGGAGGGAGATGAGATAAGGGGTTTCTTGGGGTGGTGGGAAACTGGGAAAATAAATAAATAAAATATCCAATAAAAATAAATAGAATAAATTAAAAAGAAAAAAATAAAATCAATTCAAAACAGACATGCTTATTATTTCAATTGTACTCTTGGAATTTTTTCTTCTAGACGATATTAATTCTGTTTTAACACTATCATAGGCTTACCTTTCTGTAATGTGATAATTGGGATAAATATAATAATAGATCTACAGAATGTCATGTGTATAGATATCGTGTGATGGTGTGTATTGGTAATTTTTGGGTTTTGGCTCATGGAACAGGTTTTTATAGCTTAGTAGACAGGCATATTTAAACTCTAAAATGAAGAAAGCTCTTTAGTTTTATGTTAATTGATGTGCCATCTTTTCCTGCCCATCATAAGGGCCACCACAGTGCAACTTCTGCATATAAATCACTCCTTGCCACCTGTTATTTAATGGCTGGCAGTAGTGACTAAATAACAGTAAGATTTTGGAAGATTTTTCCCCATAGAGGTAATTGTCCAGAAAATAAATTTCTTAGACAAAGAATAAGAGATTACAGATCCAGGAACATCCTTTAATGTCTCCAATGTTAACTTTGTTTGTTTGCATCTTAACATTTTTTTTAAAATAAATTATTCTTTCATCTTTTTTTACACTCCAGACTTTATCCCCCTCCTGGTCCACCCTCGGACTGTTCTACACCCCACACCTCCTCCCCCATCTCCAAGATGATGTTCTTACACGCCCCCACTCCCCAAGACTTCCTCATTCCCTGGGCCCCCAAGTCTCTCCAGGGTTAGGTGCATCTTCTCTGATTGAGTCCAGATCCAGCAGTCCTCTGCTGTATGTGTGTCAGGGGCCTCATATCAGCTGGTGTATGCTGTCTGATTGGTGGCTCAGTGTCTGAGAGATCTCAGGGGCCAGTTGAGAATGCTTGTCTTCCTTTAGGGTCTCCCTCCTCTTCAGCTTCTTCCAGCATTTCCCTAATTCAACCACAGAAGTCATCAGCTTCTGTCCATTGGTTGGGTGTAATTATCTACATCTGTCAGCTGCTTGTAGAGCCTTTCAGAAGGCAGTCGTGATAGATCCCTGTTTGTAAGCACACCACAGCATCAATAATAGTGTCAGGCCTTGGGGACTTCCTCTGAGCTGGATCCCAATTTGAGCCTGTCACCTTTTCCTCAGGTTCTTCTCCAATTTTGTCTCTGCAGTTCTTTCAGACAGGAACAATTCTGGGTCAGGGTTTTTGACTGTGGGATGGCAAACCCATCCCTTCACTTGATGCCCTGTCTTTCTACTGGATGTGGGATCTACAAGTTCCCTCTCCCCACTGTAGGGCATTTCATCTAAGGTCCTTCCCTTTGAGACCTGAGCTTCTCTCTCTTCCCAGGTCTCTGGTACATTCTGGAGGGTTCCTTCACCTTCTACCTCCCGAGGTGTCCTGTTTCCATTCTTTCTGCTGCCCTTCAGGGTTTCAGTCCAGTTTTCCCCACCCAATACCTGATCATGTTCCCCTCTTCTCCTCTGTATCTCCTTTCCCACCCAGTTCCCCTCCCTCCCCTCTCCTGTGATTGCTTTGTTCTCCCTCCCAAGTGAGGATGCCTCAAAAGTTACCTTTCTTTTCTTTTTTATTGGTTATTTTGTTTATTTACATTTCAAATGTTATCCCCATTCTCAGTTTCTCCTCCAACAACTCCCTTCCCCCTGCTTCCACGAGGGTGCTCTTTTACCCACCCACCCTCTCCTGCCCCACTGCCCTATCATTCCCTTATTCTGGGGCATCAAGCCTTCATAGGACTCAAGGTTTCTCCTCCCATTGATGCCAGACAAGGTCATCCTCTGCTATATATGCTCCTGGAGCCATGGTTCCCTCCATGTGTATTCTTTGATTGGTGATTTAGTTCTTGGGAGCTCTGGAGTGTCTGGTTGGTTGATATTGTTGTTCTTCCTATGGGGTTGCAAACCCCTTCAGCTCCTTCAGTCCTTCCCTTAACTCCTCCATTGGGGTTCCCATGCTCAGTCCTATGATTGGCTGTGAGCATCCATATCTGTATTAGTAAGGCTCTGACAGAGCATCTCAGGAGACATCCATATCAGGGTCCTATCAGCAAGCACTTCTTGGCATCAGCAAGTGTCAGGGTTTGGTTGCTACTTATGGGATGGATCCCCAGGTGGGGCACTCTTTGGATGGCCTTTCCTTCAGTTTCTGCTCCACTCTTTGTCCTTGTATTTCACTTTGGTCTTCCTTTTTCTTGACCTTCATATGATCTGTGAGATGTATCATGGGTATCCAGAGATTTTCTCTTAATATCCACTTATCAATGGGTATATATCATGTATGTTGTTTTGTGACTTTTTAAACTCACTCAGGAAGATATTTTCTAGTTCTGTCCATTTGCATGTGAATTTCATGAAGTCATTGTTTTTAATGTCTGAATAGTACTCCATGGTATAAATGTACCACACATTCTGTATCCATTCTTCTGTTGAGGGACATCTGGGTTGTTTCCAGCTTCTGGATTATAAATATGGCTACTATGAACATAGTGGAACATGTGTCTTTGTTATATATGGGAACATCTATATGCCCAGGAGTGGTATAGCTGGGTTCTCTGGTAGTACTATATCCAATTTTTTGAAGAACCACCATATTGATTTCCAGAGTGGCTGTATCAGCTTGCTTTCTCACCAGCAATGGAGGAATGCTCCTTTTTCTCCACATCTTCGACAGCATCTGCTGTCACCTGATCTTTTTTTAATCTTAGCCATACTGGCTAGTGTGAGGTGGAATCACAGGGTTGTTTTGATTTGTATTTACGTGATGACTAAGGATGTTGAACATTTTCTTAAGTGCTTCTCAGCCATGTGAGATTCCTCAGTTGAAAAATCCTCTGTTTGGCTCTGTTCCCCACTTTTTAATAGGATTTTGGTTCTCTGGACTCTAATTTCTTGAGTTCTTTGTATATTTTGGATATTAGCCCTCTATTGGATATAGGGTTAGTAAAGATCTTTTCCCAGTCCATGGATTGCCATTTGTCCTATTGACAGTGTCCTTGGCCTTACAGAAACTTTTCAATTTTATGAGGCCCCATTTGTTAATTGTTGATTTTAGAGCGTAAGCCATTGGTGTTCTCTTCAAGAAGGTTTCCCATGTGCCCAAATATTTGAGGCTCTTCTCCACTTTCTCTTCTATTAGATTCAGCATATCTGTTTTTGTTTTTGTTTTTGTTTTTTTGTTTTTTTGTTTTTTGTTTTTTGTTTTTTGGTTTTTTTTTTGTGTGTGTGAAGATCCTTAAATCACTTAGACTTGAGCTTTCTACAAGGATATAAGAATGGATCAATTGTCATTCTTCTAAATGCAGACTACCAGTTGAACCAGCCCCATTTGTTGAAAATGTTGTTGTTTTTCCACTGGATGGTATTAGATTCTTTGTTAAAGATCAAGTGACCATAGGTATGTGGATTCATTTCTGGGTCTTCAATTCTGTTCCACTGATCTACTTGCCTGTCTATGTACCAATACCATGCAGTTTTATCACTATTGCTCTATAGTATAGCTTGAAGTCAGGGATGGTGATTCCTTCAGAAATTCTTTTATTGTTGAGAATAGTTTTCACTAAACTGGATTTTTTGTTATTCCAAATGAATTTGAGAATTGCTTTTTCTAATTCTATGAAGAATTGAGATGGAATTTCGATGGGGATTGCACTGAATCTGCAGATTGCTTTTGTAAGATGGCCATTTTTACTACATTAATATTGCCAATCCATGATCATAGGACATCTTTCTATCTTCTGAGGTTTTCTTCAAATTCTTTCTTCAGGGATTTGGAGTTCTTGTCATACAGATATTTCACTTGCTTACTTAGAGTTATATCAAGATATTTTATATTATTTGTGACTATTTTGAAGGGTGTTATTTCCCTAATTTCTTTCTTAGCCCTTTTATCTTTTGAGTAGATTTTGGCTACTGATTTGATAGAGTCAATTTTATATCCAGCCACTTTGCCGAAGTTGTTTATCATATGTAGGAGCTCTCTTGGTAGAATTTTTGGGGTCACTTATGTATACCATCATATCATCTGCAAATAGTGATAATTTGACTTCCTCCCTTTCAATTTGTATCTATTTGGTCTCCTTTTGTTGTCTAATTGCTCTGACTAGAACTTCAAGTACTATATTGAATAGGTAGGGAAAGCATGGGCAACCCTGTCTTGTCCCTGATTTCAATGGGATTGCTTTGCGTTTCTTCCCATTTTATTTGATGCTGGCTCTTGTTTTGTTGTATATTGCTTTTATTATATTTAGGTTTAAACCTTGAATTCTTGATCTCTACAATACTTTTAGCATAAATGGGTATTGTATTTTGTCAAAGGCTTTTTAAGCATCTAGTGAGATGATCATATGGTTTGTTTGAGTTTGTTTATATTATGGATTACATTGATGGATTTCCATAAATTGAACCATTACTGCATTCCTGGGATGAAGTCCACTTGAGCATGCTTGATGATCATTTTGATGTGTTATTGGATTTGGTTTGTGAGAATTTTATTGAGCATTTTTGCATCAATATTCATAAAGGAAATTGGTCTGTAGTTCTCTTTCTTTGTTGGGTCTTTAAGGTTTTGTATCAGTGTAACTGTGGCTTCATAGAATGAGTTGTGTAGCATTCCTCCTGTTTCTATTTTGTGGACTAGTGTGAAGAGTATTGGTCTTAGGTCTTTGAAGATCTGATAGAATTCTGCACTAAAACCATCTGGCCCTGGGCTTTTTTTGGTTGGGAGACTTTTAATGACTGTTTCTATTTCCTTGGGGGTTATGAGACTGTTTAGATGGTTTATCTGATCCTCATTTAACATTGGTATTTGATATCTGTCTAGAAAGTCACCCATTTCATCCAGGTTTTCCAGTTTTGTTGAGTATAGACTTTTGTAGTAGGATCTGATTATTTTTTGACTTTCCTCAGTTTCTTTTATTATGTCCCTTTTTCCATTCCTGATTTTGTGTATTTGGATATTATCTCTGTGCCCTCTGGTTAGCCTGGCTAAGGGTTTATCTATCTTGTTGATTTTCTCAAAGAATCAGCTCCTAGTTTTGTTGATTCTTTGTAGAGTTCTCTTTGTTTCTATTTGGTTGATTTCAGCTCTGAATTTGATTATCTCCTGTCATCTACTCCTCTTGGGTGTTTTTTTTTTTTTTTTGTTGTTCTAGAGCTTTCAGATGTTCTGTTAAGTTGCTAGTGTATGATTTCTCCCATTTCTTTATGGAGGCACTCAGGGCTATGAGTTTTCCTCTTAGTACAGCTTTCATTGTGTTCCATAAGTTTGGATATGTTGTGCCTTCATTTTCATTGAATTCTAAAAAGTCTTCTATTTCTTTATTTCTTTACTGACCAAGTTATTGTTGAGTAGATAGTTGTTCAGTTTCCACGTGTATGTGGGTTTTCTGTTGTTTTTTTGCTATTGAAGATCAGCCTTAGTCCATTGTGGTCTGACAGAATACATGGGGTTAATTCAGTATTCTTGTATCTGTTGAGGTTTGTTTTGTGTCTGAGTATATGGTTGATTTTTTAGAAGGTACCATGAGGTGTTTTAGGGTTAAATGTTCTGTTGATATCTGTTAAATCCATTTGGTTCATAACTTCTTTTAGTTTCACTGTGTGTCTGTTTAGTTTCTGTTTCCATGATCTATCCACTGGTGAGAGTATGGTGTTAACATTTCCTATTATTATGTGAGGTTCAATGTGTGATTTGAGCTTCAGTAACATTTTTTTTTTTAACAAATGTGGATGCCCTTGCATTTGAAGCATAGATGTTCAAAATTGAGAGTTCATCCTGGTGGATTTTTTTTTCTTCGATGAGTATGTAGTGTCCTTCACTATCTATTTTTGATAACTTTTGGTTGAAAATCTTTCTGTTGGATATTAGAATGGCTACTAAGGCTTGTTTTTTGGGACCATTTGCTTGGAAAAAATTTTCCCAGCATTTTACTTTGAGGTAATGTTGGTCTTTGTCACTGAGGTGTGTTTCCTGTATGCAGAAAAATGTCGGGTCCTGTTTTCGTATCCAGTCTGTTAGCCTATGTCTTCTTATTGGGGAAATGAGTTCATTGATGTTGAGAGGTATTAAGGACCAATGATTGTTGGGTCTTGTTATTTTTGTTGTTAGAGGTGGAATTAATTTTGTGTGTTTCTCTTCTTTTGAGTTTGCTGTTAAAAGATCAATTTCTTCCTTTTTCTTGGGTGTCATTTTCCACCCAAGAACTTTTGTTGTGTTGGACTTTTCCTTCTATTATCCTCTGTAGGGCTGGGTTAGTGGAATGATATTGTTCAAATTTGGTTTTGTCTTGGAATACCTTGGTTTCCCCATCTATGGTAATTGAGAGTGTTGCTGTATATAGTAGCCTGGGTTGATATTTTTGTTCTCATAGGGTCTTTATGATATTTGTACAGGATCTTCTGGCTTTTAGAGTCTCTGTTGGGAAGTCTGGTATAATTCTGATAGGTCTCCCTTTATATGTTATTTGACCTTTTTCCCTTACCACTTTCATTATTCTTTCTTTGTTCTGTGCATTCGGTATTTTAATAATTATGTGACAAGAGAAAATTTTTTTCTAGTCCCATCTGTTTGGTGTTTGGTAGGCTTCTTGTATGTTTATGGGCATTTCTTTCTTTAGGTTAGGGAAGTTTTCTTCTATAATTTTGTTGAAGATGTTTGCTGGCCCTTTGAGTTCACAATCTTCACTCTTTTCTATACCAATTATTCTCAGGCCCAGCCTTTTCATTGTGTCTTGGATTTTTTAAATGTTTTGAGATAGTAGCTTTTTGCTTTTTGTATTTTCCTTGACTGTTGTGTCAATGTCTTCTATGGTATCTTCTACTGTTGAGATTCTCTCTTCTACCTCTTGTATTCTGTTGGCGTTACTTCCTTCTGTGATTCCTCTTTCCTAGGTTTTCCATCTCCAGGGCTGTCTTCTTTTGTGTTTTCTTTAATGTTTCTATTGCCATTTTTAGATGATGGATGGCTTTGTTCAATTCCTTAACCTGTTTAATTGTGTTCTCCTATATTTCTTTAAGGGATTCATATGTTTCCTCTTTAAGGCTTTCTACTTGTTTATTTGTGTTCTCCTGTATTTCTCTGAGGGAGAGAAATGAGAATTTAGATCTGAACCTTGCTTTTTAGGTATGTTGGGGCATCCAGGACTCGCTGGGTTGGGAGTTCTGGGTTCTGATGTTGCAAGTCAAATTGGTTTTTGTTGCTTATGTTCTTATTCTTGCCTCTCAACATCCAGTTATCTCTGGTGTTATTTGGCTACCCTGTCTCTGACTGGAACCTGTCCTTTCTGGGAGCCTGTGAGCCTGTGATCCTGGATGTGTAAGAATACCTGGGGAGTCAAGCTGCATCTGGGGTGTGGGCTTTGTGGGTAAGGATTCAGAGCTGACGCTCTGCTTCTGGCACAGGTGGAAACCAGAAGGCCAAAAGTTAACTTTCAATCACACTGATACATTCAGTTCTTCCTACTTTAAAGCTATTGTAAGTTTTGATCACAATTAAGTGGGTTTGCATAATTTCTTTTCAATTAAAGAATTTAAGAATACCCACTGGGCATCTGTAACAATTGATTGAAGCTACTGATTACTCAGACACCACTTTTCCTTTTTCAGCAGGTGTTTTCATAGCCAAGTAATAAATCTGATATAGGGAAAAATACTTGCAAAACACATTGCTAAGTGGCTTACTAAAGCCAGCTTTAAAGTATTCACCTAGGCATCAAAGTAAAGAACCAAAGAACTAGATATTCTGATCAGTTTCTCAAGGTTAAACACATTACTATTTCATGAAATATATCTTTCTGTTAAAGTTATGTTAGAAGCAAAAAGCCTGTTCTGTAAGATATTGTGCTTAATAAAGCTAATGCTTTAATCAAAAAGGAAGTAATAGAACAAATGGAATTTACCACAAATGTGCAAAATGGCTCCCATGATTGAAAACAGGACCCTCTGGCATCATTAAATAATACATTGACAATTTTAAATAATAAGGCTTATGAAACTTGGTCTTAGTAGTTATTGTTAATTAACTCTAATATCAGCTATATGTGTTGATTGGGTACAAATTTTAAAGAAACTATTCCTAATATATTCTGATTTTCATTCTTTTGGAAATATAGTTCATTTAATATGTAACTTATTTGAGAAGGCAACTAAAATGTCTAGAAATATATTTCCACTAATTCAATGGTAAGTTTCTCAAGTCCTGGTCTTGCAATGGTAAGGTATGTCAATTGCTTTCCATATAGCTGAGACAAAGAGCTTGGCAAATATCTACTTGAAGATAGGGTTTATTTTAGCTTTCAGTTCAGGAGTACAGTCCATCATGTAAGGGAAGTTATGGTAGTAAGAACTGAGGCAACTGGTCACATTGAAGGAGAGTCATGAAGGAGAAAAAGATAAATGCTAATATGCAGCTCACTTTCTCCTTTTGTTTAGTTTGGGACACAAACACTAACAATAACCTGGTCACTTTTAGGATGAGTTTCTCACCTGAATTAACATAATCTATATGATCTTCTACAGGTAAGCCCATAGATGTGTCTAGATCTCCTAGATAATTTTAGATTCTGTCAGATTGACAATTACTATTAATCATCACACAGGTCATAAGGAAGGAATGATTCCAAAATGCTCTTTAATAGGATGGAGAGATGGCTCAGTCATTAAAGGCTAGGCTTACAACCAAAATGCCCTTTAATTCTGAAGTGCATCTACTTCCACATGCTTAGTTTATAAAGATGTATAACTGTTGTGTGTGTGTGTATATATATATATATATATATATATATATATATATATATAAAATTCTGTTCAAAAATTACTTTCTGAGGTAAGTTATTTATTTCATGTAGAATCTACAATTTCACAAGCAAAGATTGAAGAAAGTTTCATTGAGGGAAAAAAGGAATGTGACTTGGTACAACACTAGATCTCAAGAATCATCCAGTGTATCTTGATCTACACTCAGGCTGAGATGGGATTGCTGAACCAGGCTTCAAACTCTAGGAATATCTAATCAATTCATAAAACTTAAATATGAAAATAAACAGTTATATAGAAGCTTTTAAAAAGGAAGAAAGGAAGGAAGCATCAGAGGAAGAAGCTGAGTATAAGAAGAAAGTTTCAGCAGGGCATTGGTGGCACATGCCTTTAATCCCAGCACTTGGGAGGCAGAGGCAGGTGGATTTCTGAGTTTGAGGCCAGTTTGAGGTCTACAGAGTCAGTTCCAGGGCAGCCAGGGCTACACAGAGAAACCCTGCCTCAAAAAAAAAAAGGAAGTTTCACTCACAGAAATGAAAGGGGCTGTAGCTCCTGGTAGATGAGTCCTTGCTGATATCTAGAAATCTGAAAAAAATCAGACTCAGCCAGAGAAGCTAAAAGGAGAGGTAGGTCATCTTTATTATTCTGAATGGATATTGAGATCATTTATGGAGAAGAAAATAGCCTGAAAATTATAGAACACTTCTCAGGGACAGACCCAGGATCTTTCATAACTCAAAACACATAGTGATATTGTAGCACAAGATCAATCTGTATAAGAAAGATGATAGGCATGACATCATTTTAATTAAAGATTTATTCCACTGAGTTTTCTTAATCACTAAAGAAGACAATCACTACTCATATTTGACTGCCTAGTTGTGGGCTGGTGCTTAATGCCCAATTGCTTGGTTTTAATTATAAAACAGGAAAGTTTCTTAAATAAATTCTAGTAAGATAGAATTATCTGATAGTATAGTCCATGATGCAAAAATCAGAAAGGATGTCAGCAGATAACAGATGAAAGATTAAGGTGACCTGACTAGATTAGAGTCTAGTAAGTTTTCCTATTCTCATGTCCTCTACAATTCAAATTCCATGGTGCTCTAATGTGAGTTATTCTGTTGTGGCCAGGCTTCCTTTTAAGTGAAATCTCAAAAGATTCCAAATGTTGTCCAGGCTCAATTAGAGTTAACCACACCTAGCATAATATTACCAATAATTAGCACTTTCTTCACTATTGTATTGTAGGCCAACAATTTTTTAAAAGGTAATTTGAAGAGTCTATTTAAGGTAAAATATTGCTTATGAAACACTCACTAATCAGAATAATAATTTCTATGTAGTAAAAGAATGGGTCACATTGCTTCACAAAGCAGGTAATTCTGACTTAATTCCATTAAGAATTGTATTTTAAGCTGTTTCATTAGGTTATTGTGTTCTGAAATTGATGCTTGCATTCATTATTGTGCTAAAGATTCACAAGGGCAAGGGCAATAGATGTATCTTGTGCTGATGAACACCTGTCATCTTGCCATGTGAAAATAGCCACATTCATTTTTCATGATGACAAAAATAAAGCCCTTAGACTTTTGGCCAAGAAACTGTGACCGCGTCATCCCCAGTAACCTTCAGATGGACTGTTTGCAGGTCACTGTGCCTGAAGCCTTTACACAGCATGAAGGATAAGCATTAATAGGTGCCTTAGAATTTGATATGATGAACCTTTATTACCAGTTCTGCTTCAGACCTCTTTGAATTTTTGTCTGGAATGAAGCTGACAGGATTGAGAGTCTGTGTGTCTGTGTTGCAGGTCTAATCCACATCCAACATTATTATTTTTTTGTGTCTGCCTAAGGGAGAGTTCAACAGACTCTGGACAGCTTCTTCATTATTTTATTTTTACAGCATTGTTAGTGACATTTTTTAATATAACATCAGATAGAGGCTTGGAAAAGCGTAATTCATGTTTTAACTAATGGCAGTCCCAAAATTTTAAGAGAGGAGTGTCACATTATCTAGAGGAGAGACAGAATGTCAGCTGAGTGACTTTGGAAGGCTTTCTTCTCACTGCTCTTTCTGATACAAGGGACACTTGAGTCTTGTTAAATAATCTCACTCTGAAACAAAATTTTTTTAACTACTTAGAAAGATTTATAATAATGTGTCAAAATAGAAAATTTTGTCTTTTTCTTATTATCTCCCTTCAAATTTCTTAGAATACATAAAGTTGAAAAGTAGGCTTTGACACTCTTTGCTTCCTTTTCCCAGGATTCCCTGAGCTGTGAGGCTCTGAGGGGAAGAATTTAATGGAGATTTCACACTTAGATATGAGTGTTCCAAGCTCTCTTCCCTGCCTGTAATATCTGGCTGTGGGTCTGGGTCTCTGTATTTGTTTCCATCTGCTACAAGAGGAAGCATCTTTGATGATGGGTGATCTTTGAGCATAGCAGCATATAATTATTAGTAGCCATTTAATCACTACTTTTTTTAAAATGATAAATAGGTATTTGGTTTTACCCTAGGTCTCTGGACTATCTAGTTAGTCTCTGGTTCTTGGTCACCCAAGCAGTATCAGGTATGGGTTACATCTTGTATGGGCCTTAAATCAAGTTAGACTCTGGTTGGTTGCTCCCATAGGCTTTGTGTCATCATTGACCTAGCATATTTTGGATGTAAGACAGCATTGTAGACCAAAGGTTAGTGGCTGTATTGGTACATACATTTTTCTTTTGATACGATGTAGAATACCTTCCTATAGACACTAGAAAATAGTGGTAAAGATTCTATATAGAGAAGAGTGTAAAAGCCAGAAGGGATAGAAGAAACTGTGACCTCTTTTGGTGAGAGTAGGGTGCTGAAATCTTCCACTATTTGTGTGTGGGGTTTGATGTGTGATTTTATAAATGTGGGTATCCTTGCTTTTCAGGCACAGATGTTCAGAACTGAGATATCATCTTGGTAGATTTTTTTCTCTGATGGGTATGAAGTTTATTTTTCTGTCCTGTTCGATTATTTTTGGTTGAAAATCTATTATTTTAGATATTAGAATGACTACTCCAGCTTGCTTCTTAGATCTGTTTGCTTGGGAAATGTTTTTCCAGTGCCTTACTCTGAAGTAATGTCTATTTTTTATTGCTCAAGTATGTTTCTTGTATGCAGCAGAATGATGTTGCCTGTTTTTGCATCCATTCTGTTAGCCTGTGTCTTTTTATTGGGGATTTGAGTCCACTGATGTTGAGAGAGATTAATGACCAATGATTGCTAATTCTTGTTATTTTGATGTTGGTAGTAGTGCTGGTGTGTGTGTGTGTGTGTGTGTGTGTGTGTGTGTGTGTGTGTGTGTG
>JADRCH010000067.1:17287184-17317345 GCA_019843965.1 Rhynchomys soricoides | reverse complement strand
GTGTGTGTGTGTGTGTGTGTGTGTGTGTGTGTGTGTGTGTGTGTGTGCATGCTTTCCTTGTTTTTGCTGGTATGGAATTACTTATTTCCTGTGTTTTCTTTGATATAGTTTATCCTTCCAAGGTTGGACTTTTTCTTCTTGTATTTTCTATAAGGCTGGACTTGTGGATAGTTATTGTTTGAATTTGGATTTGTCTTGAAACATCTCGTTTTCTCCATATATGGCAATTGAGCATTTTGCTAGGTACAATAAACTAGGTTGGCATCTGTGTTTTTTAGAGGTTGCAAAATATCTGTCCAGGCTCTTCTAGCTTTTAGAGTCTATGTTAAGAAGTCATACATAATTCTGATAGGTCTGCCTTTTTAGCTGACCTTTTTTCCTTGAGCTTTTAATATTCTTTCTTTATTCTGTAGATTTTCTGTCTTCATTATTATGTGCAGGGAGGATTTTTTTTTTCTGGTCCAATCTAATTGCTGTTCTATAAGCTTCTTGTATGTTTATAGGCATCACTTTCTTTAGGTTGGGAAAGTTTTCTTCTATGATTTTGTTGAGAATATTTTCTGGGCCTTGGAGCTGGAATTCCTCGCCTTCTTCTATTCCTATTATTCTTAGGTTAGGCTTTTACATGGTATCCCAGGTTTTCTGGAAATTTTATGTCAGGAATTTTTTAGATTTAACATTTTTTTTGACTGATCTATAAATTTCTTCTATTGTATCTTCTATGCCTGAGGTTTTTCTTCCATCTGTTGGTGATGCTTGCATCTGTTGTTCCTGTTCTCTTCCCTAGGCTTTCCATCTCCAGGATTCCCTCAGTTTGTGTTTTCCCTGTTGCTTCTATTTCCACTTTCAGGTCTTGCACAGTTTGTTTATTTCCTTCACCTGTAGAATTGTATTTTCCTGTATGTATTTAATGGATTGATTTGTTTCCTAATCTGGTTGGTTATATTTTCTTGTATTTCTTTAAGGGATTTATTCATTTCCTCTTTAAAGTGCTCTATCATTTTATAACATTGGATTTGTTAATTTCCTCTTTAAAGGCCTCTATCATCTTTATAAGATTGGATTTAAGGTCATTTTCTTGTGTTTTGGTTATTTTAGCACATCCAGGGCTTGCTGTAGTGGAGTAGCTGTCCTTTGGAGGTGTCATATTGTCCTGGCTTTTGTTGGTTGCTTTCTTTTAAGGGCCTTTATCCATCTGGATGACTTTAGTCCTTGGATATTCCTGTTGAAGTAGATGTTGGAAGATGGGTTAACTTTGATGGCCTGGGTGTGGCGGGTCTCTTTTGATTGTACCATTCTGAATATGCAAATCTATATGATTTTGGGATTTGCAGGTCTGTATGGCTCAGGAGCTGCAGGTCTGATGAAGGCAGGTAGAGAGGTGGCTAGAGAATGGAGGTCCTGAGCAGGCTGCTCAGGGCAGCTTAGTGTGCCCCAGCGAACTCAGAGAACAAGGAACATGGGTGGGAGAAGTGAGGATAAGCTATACAGTTCAGGAACCAGAGGCTGTTTAGCCACAGCTTGGCATGCCCCAGAGGACTCAGCAAACAGGGAAGCTAATCTGTGTGGTTCGGGCTCAGCAGGTCTGATGAGGGTGGGAGGAGAGATATTGTGAGAAGGGAGGTACCTTTGGAATATCAGCCTGCTCGGGGCAGCTTGGCTTGCTCCAGAGGACTCAGTGTAATTTGTATTTCTTAATTATCCTAAACAGTTTGTAGTGGTAGCTTTCAAAAGGACTGGAACTTGACACTGCATTTTTAAATGAGCTGCATAGGTACAACACTTTATATAAGAGTTGAAACATATATACACAGTATGTTGTTGAAAAAATGTAATCCTAAATCTATGTCTTAATATTCAAAGTCCATATCATACTTATAACAGTTGGCTTGTTAATGCTCCTTAGTCTAAAAGGAGATTTAATAATCTACCATTTTATGCTATTATTCCTGTATTCCCATTTTTCTTTTCATCCCCTCCCCCAGTTTTTCCTAATATTAGATAAGAGAGAGAGAAGACTAGAAGAAAGATAAAAAAGAAAAAGAGATCCCTTAACCCAACCACACTCACTTTGTTTTCTCCCCAACCAGGACTATTAATAACTTGTGATCAACTCCCCTTAAATAATGACAAACATCCATAACTCATCAAATGACAACTAACTATCTACCCATCTTGCCAAAATGGGGCATTGTTCTTTAAAATTGTTTCCTGCTGCTTGGGGACTATGTGTCCTTTGAAGACCCTGAGAAAATTGGGATATTGGCCAGTTTTAAGAAAGTCAGCTGTAGCATTTGCTAAGTTTCTGTGTGATGTGAATGTGTAGGGCACAACTGAAGTCCTTACTGGATCAGACTGAGAGACTGGCACAAATGATTTCAGCCATTTTGAAGCTATCCTGGAAGCACATTTTGATGAAACAGCTATTGAGGCATTCTGAGGTTGGATCAAGCAGGATGCTGCAGTAAATATGTCTCAGCATCTCAACATCCTTCTTAACACTCTTGAGGGTAAATCTTGTCAGGTCTGCTTTTACTTCATTGGTGTCTAGTTATTTTCCTTTGTGAACATATAAATGTTCAAAGGTAATATAAGTTTCTGCATTAATGTATGTATGGAATATGAAGTGTTCACAGTTCAGCTAAGATGATTTTCTGCCCTTTGTTTGAGCATGTAAAGAATCTGTCTTTCTTTATAAGTTAGTTTGGACTATATAACCGAACAGTAATATAAACTTTCATCCATGCCATATGAAAGGATTGAATGATAAGTCCTGGGGACTCTGTTGCTAACAAGATGCTATACTTAGCTGAAGTCCTGGATAGAGATGCTTATGTCTCAGCCAGTCTCAGAGCTGTTCTCATGTAAAGGGATCAGCATTACTTTACCTGTTTTGTCTGTGTATGTGTGCTGCCTAAATATTCAGGAAGTCTCACCTGGTCAAATGCAATCTTTATTAATTTTGATGGAATCCATAACTTTCATTTCATGTTGAAGCAAACACAAAATCTCTTCCCCAATGCAACACATTTCCTTCTTTCCATTTTGAACGTAGGGCATCCTTAAAAGAGATACGTTGTTCTAATTCAGAAGTATTTTTCCCATAATCCAATGTCTCTTAGAAGCTGTTGATTTTTGTTCATTAGCATTTAAAAAATTTAAAGTCAATAAAGCACTATGTAATCTATCTCTGGGAGTCACTGTTACCCTTTTTTGTTTGTTAAGCATCTCTTTTAATGTATTATTAGGTATCTATACAACTGCTAGTCCTGTAGATTTCTGTTGTATGCCTATAATATGCCTTATATTATAATATGAAAAACTGCTTCATTTTGCTAGAGTCCTATGCCGGAGCATTGCCAGTCTTAATTTATACAGGTATTCCCATAAAGCCATAACTTCTAATAAATGTCTAATTATAGAATCAGCGTTTTCAGAACCTAAAATAGTTGCCCATTGAAATCCGGAATATGAATCTATGGAATAGTGTATCAAAACATTTACGTAGTCTAAAGATTCAAACTCTACAAAATGGAACACATAAGCTATTATATGACATTGTGCTAAGGTAGCATCATTAAGCAGAATCTGAATTGTTAACCACATAAATCTCCTTGAACTTTAATAGGCTGCCGTTCTATAACGTCATCAGGAGGTGGCGATGTAGGCTTTAGATCGGGATTCTTCTGAAGATCCTTTATTCTGAAGCAGAGGATTCCAATCCCCTTTTCATTGCCTCCTTGCCACCATTTACATTTTCAGTCTTTTTGTTCTCCAAATCTGCTTTATTCCAATCTCTCTTTAAAGCGGTATATAAAATTGTAATCGTTACTGAAAAAGAAATCATTTATTTATAAGCAAAACAAAATCATTTGGTATTCAGAAATATTGTGTTAGTTTCTTTATTTTTAACATAAAAATATTTTTCATTTTTAATCTCTAATTCTTTCCTTCTTTCAGAGACTTGCTCCCTATGACTTTGTATATTCGATTTCTATCTCTCTTTAGTATTTAGCATGATTTCAAAGATACTTACCTGGTCAGAAGTTTGTGTCTGGGCTTGGATTTCTTCTTCATGTTATCTCTGGTGCTCTTTCTGTAGTTCAACTAGCACCTGGCATTGGCAGATGGCTTAGCCCCCTCAGCTCAGTCTAGCATACTGCCCCACTGTTTCTGCCTTCTGCTGACCCTGACCCTGCATCTCCAACCAGCCGTGCTTCTCTGGCTTCAGGTCTATAGCCGTGTACATCCACCGGTACTATTGGGCACATGTGCCCTGCCATGCTGGGCTGGACTGGCACCTCTTACCAGGCACTGGGCTGGTAGTGCAATGGGCCTTGACTGGACTGCTGGTTTTGTTCCCATGGGCCACAGCATGAGCAGGGCCTCTGGTGGAGCAGCACCACTTTGAGAGTTGATTGCCTATGGAGTTGTGCCCTGAGACTCCAGTTTCTGCATTTATCTGTTGCTCAAAGACCTCTGCTCTCTCTGAACCATGGAAGAGTAAGTGGCCTGTACTTCCACCCACTGTTCACTGGCTCATGTGGCTAGTCAGGCTTCAGCTGGTCCACTCACAGAGCAGCCTGCTCACCACTACTGAAGAGCGTACAAAACAATACTTTCATAGACTTTAAGCATAGATTCTAAGAGCCACACATTGGGTGTTATTTATAATTGTCAGCTTTTTCCACCAGTGTACCAGTTCCCAAATAATAACCTAGAGGCTTAATATTAATAAATGCCCAGGCCACAAGCTAGGCTGGTTCTTATTATCCCTGATAATATTATCCATGATTTATTCTAATCTGAGTTCAGCTACATGACTGGTTTCCTCTTCTCAGCTTTTATTTTTATTTTTGGATATTTACTTTATATACATTTCAAATGTTTTCCCCCTTGGAAACTCCCTATTCCATTCCCCTTCCCCCTGCCTCTATCAGGGTGTTCCTCCACCCACCCACTCCCATCTTCCCTTCTTAGCATTCCCCTAACCTGGCACATCTAACACTCTCAGACCCAAAGGCCTCTCTTCCCACTGAGGGCCAACAAGGCCCTCCTCTACCACATATGTGGCCAGCACCATGGGTCCCTCCATGTATATTCTTTGGTTGGTGATCCAGTTTCTGGGAGCCCCGGGGTTCTGGCCAGTTGACACTGTTGTTCCCTCCATGGGACTGCAAACCCCTTCAGCTCATTCAGTCCCTTTTCCAACTCCTCCATCTGTGACCCCATGCTCAGTCCAACCATTGGCTGCGAGCATCCATCTCTGTATTTTGTAGGCTCGCCTGAGTTTCTCTGGAGACAGCTTATCATGCTTCTATCAGCAAGCACTTCCCAGCATCCACAAGAATGTACAGGTTTGGTGGCTACTTGAAGACCTAGCTATACCACTCCTGGGCATATACCCAGAAGACATGTAATAACACATGCTCCACTATGTTCATAGCAGCCATATTTATAATAGCTAGAAGCTGGAAACAACCAGATGTCCCTCTTCAGAGGAATGAATACAGAAAATGTGGTACATTTACACAATGGAATACTACTCAGCTATTAAAAACAATGACTTCATGAAATTCACAGGCAAATGGATGGAACTTGAAAATATCTTGAGTGAAGTAACTCAGTCACAAAAGAATAAACGCGGTATATACTCACTGATAAGTGGATATTAGCCCAAAAGTTTGGAATAACCAAGATTCAATTCACAGATCATATGACCAAAATGCAGATGCTTCAGTTTTTCTTAGAAGGGTGAACCAAATACTCACAGGGGGAAATATTGAGACAAAGTATGGAGCAGAGACTCAAGGAAAGGCCACCCAGAGACTGCCCCACCTGGGGATACATCTCTTCTCAGCTTTTTATGTCCATCTCCTCTGAATCCCAGTTGAAAAAAATTCCTCTCTTCCAGCCTCACTCTTTTCCAACTGGAAGTCCTGCCTACTAATCCTGCCTTAGCTTATTGGCCATTAGATTTTTTTTTATTGACAGATAATGTTTTCACACAGTATTCAGGAGATTATCCATACACTCTGCTCAGAAAGGTTCAGCAATGAAGAGATCCAGGTACTCTGAACCCTGTGATAGACACAGACCATACCTAAACACCAGTTTGTACCATAAAGAGTTCCTTTATCAAGCCAGACAGAGAAAACGTGGCTGAATCTGACCTAGGCAGAAACAGCAACAAATGGCTCTGCCGGAATGATTCTTAGAGAGAAGAAAGGGAGGTCCATGTTAGAATGAGTTGGTAAGTTCTGATTGGACATGTTAGTCAATGTAGCCAAAGAAGGAATTTTGATAGCTGGAACTTGGCTATCAGCCTTGGGAATGAAAGTAGGCAAATAAAGGAATGAACCTTGGTGGTCAGTTTTAGGGATAATGGAAATGTCTAAATAAGGGAATATAGCAGTTTAGCAAGGGAGAAAGGGGAAGGGCAGGACCTGCAGTGCTATGTTTGCCATAATTAGGCTTGTTAGATCTCTTCATTCCTATTTTTTTGTTTTATTATTGGGTCATTAGGTGTCAGATAAGCGGGTGTCATTCTTCTGGCTACTTCCTGCTGCTTAGGGGTAAAATCGAGGGAGGGGATTTATTAGTTTAATAGAATTGACAGTTGGGTCAGTGAGGAAAATGTGGGAGGAAGTAAGAAGAGTAAGAAGGTTAAGAGGAAATCGCAAAATTCAATAAATTCCCGGTCAAGGATCTGAAAAGATCCTAGAAGCCACAGATTGGTGATTCCCTCATAGAGGTTGGCTGGTGTGCTGAAGGGCATTTGCAGAAGCCAGGAGTCATCCCAGAAACTATCAAGGAAACATACCCATGCCCAGATAACATGTTCATGGACCAGAGGTGGAAATGATGTAATCTTTGGTAGCAAGAGGTTGGTAACACCTGAGGAGGAACTGATTAAGAGTTTGGTTATTTATCTGTCAAATGTGTTTGGTCAAGAAAGAGTAAAGAAACTTAAGGAATAGAAGGGCAAAAGTAAGTGAAAAATAATGATGACAAGGGGGTCCATTCAAGGGCCAGATCCAATTCATTAAGGGGCACTGGAACCAGCTTGTGGGGCCAGCATCAAAGAAGGAAGTTCCTTTTAGCAGTTACTCAGAAAGGTGGGCTAGCTCGTGTACACTTTCCTCTACTACCCCTGACTCACTGATGTAATAGTAACATTCTTCCCTGAGGAACAAACAGGTCCCACCATTCTTTGCTATTAGGAGGTCCAGGACTCAACAGTTTTGGAGGGGAACTCAGGCTAGAGAAGTAAGGTGCCATTGGAGGTAGGCAAGAGACTGGGCCACATATTCTAAAAAGAGTTGTAATCTGGACTCAAAGACTTGAGCTGTAAGGACAGAGTGACCGAAAACTCTGCAGGCCTTAGTCTTCCAGTTAAGGCAGTGGCCAGACTTAATACCTACCATAATAAGCAAGAAAGAAGCCCTCTGAACACAATTACTTGAAAGAAGCCAGTAAAATTAAGATTAGCCATATATGGTCAATTGAGGGATGACTGACACACACACACACAAACAAAGAAACAAACAAAAAACCAACAGGGTCTGGGTGCATTGTAGAGAATATACCAAAATAGTCTTCCCTTAGGTGCCTAGGTGGGCTTTGAAATTGAGACATTTGGGAAAGATGGTTGTAGGTCTGTATAAAAGGGTGAAAGAGATGGTCAACAACAAAACTTTGTGGTTTGTGTGGAAGTATTGACAGGAACTGTTTTTGGATGGCTGGGGACAAGTAATTAGTAGTTGTGGGGGCAGGGGGACATTGGTAAGTGAGGCACTTAGCATGAGGGACTGTGGCTAGGGGAGGGGTTGAAGGTACAGAGAAAACCATGGGGGACATTAAAGGAAGGATCAATAAAACTGAGAAGGGAAAGAGTTTGTTGGATGATCTTACCTCAAGTGAGGGTTTAGCCATGAGAGTGTGTGTATCTAAGGGCAGATGGCTCGGAAGGTTTGGGTTAAATTGTGTCTTCTAATTGGGAGTGTAGGATTTGTTCAAAATGCTTGATGTCTGAGCACACCTAGACAGCCAAAGAAGTTAGGGAAGCCAGTTGGCAGTGAATATTAATTGTGGCCATGGGTATCCATGATTTAAAAGGTCTTGCTCATTTCCCTTTGCAAAATATACCTTAGCCTATGGTGGCCTATTTATCCTCCCATGGGTCTTTGATGTATATTGGAGAGTGTGAACATCTTCCCATTGGATGGTGCTAGTGACCCAATGAACTTTTCAGACCCAGTGGATACATATAACCACCCCTCCCCTCATTATTGGGGAGGGGTAGGGAAGCTTGAATAGAACAGATTGAAGGCAAATCAGGTAAAATGTAGATCATCAAGGTTAGCTGAAATAGCTCCAGATTGAACAGGAATTGGAATAAGAGCACTGCATTCAGCTTTGGGACTGAAAGCCTTACTGATAACCTGGACAAAGTCCTTTTGATTTATGAGTATTTTCCTGACTTTAAATTGCCAGACATACTGGCAACTATGTGGCCAGAAGAGAAGGAGGAGTGAGAGGAGGGGAGTAAAAGTCATCTTGTTCAGAGATACCAGGCAATTGGGAACAAGCAATTTTAAAGGAACAGGGACCAGAAGGTGTGGATTAAGCTATAAATTTGGGGCTAGGAGAGCATTGAGGAATGGGGGAAGGAGAGGGAGGAGGAGAATAAAAAGACTTTAGACAAAACAGATAATCCCGACATGGGACTTCCTGAAGTCTGACCACAGTTGGGGTTCTGACTGCCATAGTATAGGACCCTTCCACTTGTTTGGGGGTGCAAGGAGAACCTGATCTCCTGGCTGTATAGGTCAAGTCAGAGGATTTATGAGTGGTTTGAGAATGAGGCAGTCAAAATGTGTCTAGATGGGCAATTTGATGACCTATAAAAGAGGGGCAGGAGTTTTTCAGAAATGGCGAAGCTGAGGAATGTAGTTCCATTGGAAGAAGGGGTCTCCAATGTCCTGTGTTGAAGGAGTGTTAGGTATGTTATGATGTGTAGTAAGGTAGCTTGGAAGTCAGGTGAACTGTGGGGGATGAAAATGTGGCATGACAGGGCACAATATTAGCTTGATTATTATATTTAGTGACAATGGAGGGGTCAATCTGATGTGCCTTGCAAGGAATCAAGCAATTAAAGAGGGTAAGAGAGGCCTTGAGGAGGTCATGGATACATGAAAAGTTAGTTATTCAGTTGCCTTTTGTGTTTAGAAATCCTGGTTTCTTCCAGATGATTGAGTGTGTTAACAGAATATAGAAAGCATATTTGGAGTCCCTACACAGCATTAATGTTGTATTTTTGAAGATCTGGAAGGTTCTGGTGAGGGCCACTAATTCTGCCTGAAGATTAGAAATGTGTAGGGGCAAGAAAGCAGCCTTGGTGATGCCATCACCTAAGATCACTGAATATCCCACAACCTGGTGGCTGTTTACCAAGAAGAAACTGTCATTCATATAAAAAGTATAGGCAGAAGTAGCTGGAGGATCTTCTTGTATATTACAAACATGGAGGAGGAGGTCTTCAAGAGTCTTGGTATAGGAGTTGTAGAGGGTCTGGGGAATGTTAAGGCAAAGGGATAAGTGTGGATGGGTTGAGGAGAGGACAGTTAATAAACATAAGTGATGTATTTTTAATAAGAGAAGTTTGAAGATGTAGAACCCAGACAGTGGGAAGGAATTAGAGTTCTTTGTTAGTGAGCAGTAAATAGAGAGGATTGTGGGAATAGATTATAGGGGCAGATCTGAAAGTCAATTTGTTAGACTTAGAGATAATCAGAGAGGTAGATAGTGCTGTCCAGAGTTTTGGAGAGGTAAACAAAAGAGTCAAAGATTGGCTCAAGAAAGTGTCCCAAGACCCCAAAGGCATAATCTTGTCTTTCAGAAGTGTAAAGATAGAAAGGTCTGCATAGATCTGGAAAGTGGAGGGCTGTAGTAGAAAGTAGAGCATTCTTGAGCTTAAGGAATTGTCTATGGATGGAAGAGGCTCATAGGGAAATACAGAAATGGCTTGGTGTAGAGGATGTACCAGAAATGAGTATCTAAGGATCCATGAGTGGAGAAGATTGGCTATCCCACAAAAGGAAAGCAGCTCAGATTTTGTTGAACACAGAGGTAGAAAATGGAGATGGAAAAAGTCATCTATACTGAGGTGTTTATGGGTTGGGATGATAGAGAATTCAAGATAGCTGACCTGTGAGAAAGAGAGTTGAACTTTGGAAGGCATGACTTGGTAACCTCTGAAACAAAGTAAATTTAGAAGTGAAGTGGTGTTGGATTGGCTGCTGGAGAGGGAAGGTCTGCAAAGGAGGAGATAATCTTCATATTGAAATAGGCAGGAATAAAAAAGGAAGGCAGGCCAGGTTCATGGTGTAACTGAAAAGGTGGGGGCTGCCTCTGAATCCCTGGGGATGAACAGTCCAGGTCAGCTGTCAGGATTGTTGTCTACCAAAGTGAAGGCAAGAAAGGTCTTGAGAATTAGTATCTAGGGGTGTTGAGATAAAACCATCTTTAAGGTCTAGGACTGAGAAGTGAGTAGTGTTGCCAATGATACTGGAGAGGATAGTATAAGGGATGGCGACCACAGGGTATACAGGGACAGTGACAGTATTAATGGAGCAAATATCCTTGACTAAATAGAAAGTTCCATGAGAGTTCTTTTTCTATTGCCAATATGAGAGTATTATAGGGTGATAAGTCAAGGTATAGAAACTTCTTGGATAAGAGAGACTAAATGATGGATTTGTGGTCTCTGAAGTTGGCTAAGTGTAGTGGGTGCTGGGATTTGGAAATGTAGGCAGAAGGATCTGTAAGTTTAATAGAAAGGATTTTATGATCTGCATCAAAAAAGGAGAGATAGTATCCTGCATGGTAGGAAAGGGGGAGAGAGGATAAAAGAAATTCTAAGGTTTTGGAGAATGAGAAAGTGTATAAATGGAGGCTGTAGAAAGTAGAGGAAGAGATACAGGATTGCCCTGGGAGCTACTGCCAGGGTAGAGGCCAAATTCATGTGAAGTTTAGAAAGCACATCTCTTCCTAGTAAGGTATAGGAAATGAGGGAATGAGAAGAAAGGAGTAGGGTAAACAACCATTGAAGGAGCAAGTTAATGGTGGAGTTTAGAGGGATTTGGAGGATTGGTCATGCACTCTAACTGTGAATGAGGGAGAGGGATGTATGGGACCCCAAGAATTCTTTCAGAACTGTAAAGATTGCCCTCATATCTTGGAGAAATGTGATGAGATGACCTGACACAAGAAGTCAGATCCTAGGCTCCTAAAGAGTGATTGGTGTGGGTTTAGTCAGGTCAAAAACAGTTTGAGCCCTGCCAGTCTATGGCTACCAGGCACCAAAAAATGTGCCAGAAGGTTGGATGAGTCCAAGGTCCAAGAGCCATCTTGTTGACATTTAGGACACTGTTAGACAGATCTGTGAAGATCTGGGCATGCACAAGCCCAGTGATATTTCTTGCCACATTTGAAGCAAGGACCTGATAGCCCCTTATGACCTGACATCCACTTTTGTTGGGCCATTTGTTGAAGGTCCTTAGCAAGGGTTGGCAACTCTGTTTTTTGTTGCTCTTATGATAATGGAAGACCTTAAATGCCAGGGTCAGAACTTCAGCTTGAAGTGTGAGTGGGCCTTGATCTAGTCTTTTGAGCTTGACCTTTATATGTGGGTAGGATTAGGCAAAAAAGTAGGTCATAAGGATTGGTTGATCTTCCAAGGTCTACAATTGTAGGTTTTGTGTATTGGAGCTGGTCCTGAGTTACCTATCAAAGGAACTGAGAGTAATTTTCAAATTAGTTCTGAACTATCTCTAACGTCATTTGAAATTAGTTCTAAGAGTCACTCTCCTCAGGCCAGAAAAGAGGCCAAACAAGTAATAAAACAGTCCCTGACCTAACAATCATGTCTGTTACTGTAATTTTACTGGTGATGTATCCCAGGATTTCCTTACTTCAGGGATTTGTGCTTTAAGATTTGATATCTGTCTCACTGGGTTTTTGTGTTGGTTTTAGCCAATAATTCCTTTCAGTTTTCCTCTTTTTCTAGTTTTATAAAATTGTATTTTTTATTATTTAAAACAATTTTTAAATCTAAGTATCTTTTGATCACATTATTCCCCTCCACCAAGTCCTTCAAGATCTTCTTCTTCCCACCCGTCTCCTCAGTGTAACTCTAAGTTTTTTCTCATAAAATGAACAAAAACACAATACAACAACCAAATTTCCCCAAAACCAAGGAAACAAAATAAAACCATACCTAAAAAGAACACAACAAACAAACAAAAAACCAAAGTGTAACCAAATAAAAGCACACATACAAAAAACTGTGGAGTCCATTTTATTATGTTGGTCAGCTACTCCTGAACATGAGGCCTGTTCTGGAGTGGCCATATCCTCTGTCACTGTATTGAGAAAAAACTGATTTTCTCACTCCCAGAAGGTATAAGTGACTGTTCACGTATTCACCTTTAACTTAGTGGTTAGGTTTTCATTCATTCATTTTTCAAAAAAATATAACAAAATAAAATATAATAAGATAAAATGAAAACCTATCACATCAAATTGAAAAAGTTAAACCAAGGAGAAAGAAAAGAACCCAAGAGAAGGCATGGTAAGGTCTGGAAGAAACCCAGGACCAAAAGCTACCCACTTTGTCTATGAACATAACAAAGCAAACAATGACTAGTTTTCCTATCAGCACTATACCTGTGCTTGCTCCCAGCACTTCTCATCCCACCTACCCTTTTTCCTCCCTGAGGCTAGGCTATGCTTCCCTTCCCTAAGGCTGGTTTCTGTATAAATCAGCTTTTCCTCCTAGCCACCATCTCCTTTCTAGTTCTCCCTCCCCAACTTTCCTCTCAAGGTCCAAATTCAAGTAACAAATTCCTTTCAAGTTAGCAGGGCATGTTCAGCCTGGACTCTTCCTTCTGCCTGCTTTCTCCCTTCTACTGATAATTGGATATTAGCCTAAAAGTTTGGAATACCCAAGATTCAATTCATAGACCATATGAAGCCTAAGAAGAAGAAAGACCAAAATGTGGATGCTTGAGTGTTTCTTAGAAGGGTGAACAAAATACTCAAAGGGGGAAATATGGAGACAAAGTGTGGGGCAGAGTCTCAAGTAAGGCCATCCAGAGACTGCCCTACCTGGGGATGCATCCCATACATAGCCACCAAACCTGTATGTTCCTGTGGATGCTGGGAAGTGCTTGATGATGGAAGCATGATAAGCTGTCTCCAGAGAGGCTCAAGCAAAGCCTGACAAATGCAGAGATGGGTGCTTGAAGCCAAACATTGGACTGAGCGTGGAGTCCAGGATGGAGGAGTTGGAGAAGGGATTGAAGGAGCTGAGGGGGTTTGCAACCTCATGGAGGGAGCTCCTGGAGACTGGACCACCAATAAAAGAATAAACATGGAGGAACCCATAGTGCTGGCCAGATATGTTGCAGAGGAGGGCCTTGTTGGCCATCAGTGGGAAGAAAGGCCCTTGGGCCTGAGGGTGTTAGATACCCCAGTGTAGGGGAATGCTAGGGAGGAAGAGGGGAGTGGGTGGGTGGGTGAGGGAGCACCCTCATAGAGGCAGGGGGAGGGGGAATGGAATAGGGAGTTTCCAAAGAGGAAAACATTTGAAATGTATATAAAATAAATATACAAAAATAAAAAAAAATTTCTCTATACTTTTGGAGTATCCTTGTTCTCCTTTTATTTCATTTTGTCATTCAAGCACAAGAATCAAAGACCCACAAATCCATATACTCACTAATTCTGTAAAAAACACTAAATGAGAGACATACTATATACATAAAGAAAGGAGACTACATACTCATTAAATAATAATATTCCAAGAGGACCTTGCAACTCTGTAGTCAGAATGTTCTCTTAGAAGTAAATATTGTCTTTGATTACATGAATAAAACAGTTTCTTTTGAATCCCCAGTGAAACTGAATGTTAAATTCTTAGTGAAATTTAACAAATTTAGACTTTGTTAAATAAAGGAGTATAGTGAATATGCTGTGAAATGAACACAAGCACTGGGGACCAGGAAAGCTATCATTTACTTATAACTTAATCATCTTAATTCTTTTAGTATTTTTTAAATTGTTTTTACCAGAACTACCACTGTTAGCATTCTGTCTAGGCTCCACCCCATAGTTACCTGGCAAGAACCAGATAGGCCTGACCCACTATAAAAGGGTCTTGCCCCCTCCTCACTCTCCTGCTCTCTTATTTCTCTCTTGCTTTTTATCTGCTTCTCTTCCTCCTACTGTTCCTATTCTCTCCTTCCCCTATTCCCTATATGCTCATGGCCGGCTTCTACTCTACTCCTCTACTCTTCTACTTCTCTTCTTTCTCTCTCTCTCCCTCTCTGCCTTTCTCTGCCTCTACTACCCTCTTAACTCCCCTCCCCATGCCCTGAATAAACTCTATTCTATACTATACTGTCCTGTGAATGGTCGCTCAGGGGGGGATGGATTCTTTGGTATGGGTTCACTGAGGCACCCCCTTCCCCCATACCTCACTACACCTCTATAGAACATATTCCTTTCTGTTTATCTTTTTATAAACACATCAACCACCACCACCACAGCAACAAGCTTCACTTATAATTCTTTAATTCTGCTGCCCTTGGTTTGAGAAACCTTAGTTATTTGGGAAACTTTGTAGAAATATATCACCCTCTCATTAGAAGGAATATTTGGAAAACTGAATACATACAATATTTTCTCTCTTCACCCACTGTAGTAGCATATAATGTAAAAAACTGAAAATAAGAGTTTTTGCCTCCCGTCCTTCTCTAGGACACAGTATAGAGCCCTGACTGGTCTGGCATTCAGTATGTGCAACAGGTAGGACAAGAACTCACAGAGATCTTGTCTCTTTCTCCTGAGTGCTGAAATTGTACTGATAGATAGTATTTCTCCAAGATTCCTTACAGAGACTTCTATTGCCACTTCTCCTAACAACTATTTCAACCTGGATTCTCTAGGAAATAAAGCCTGAGTCAGTATGTTATCTTGCCAAGCCCTGTGTGGCCCTGGTGGGGACAGAGTGAAGTGGTTCCTGCTCCTGGGACAGGACCTCAGTGTGAATCTCCACACGTGTCAATGGCTGCTGTGGGCATAAGGGTTGTTTGTATAATAATGTATATATTTCACATTCCTCTGAGGAAAGTCCAGTCTGTTAACATTAATGGCTCCATGATAATCTGACAGCAGGAGTCGAGAAGGTGAAGGTGAGGCTAATGTCTCTGCAAAATGGTAACCGATGGGACCTTGAGGACAGCCCCTAAGGCTGTGGGAAAGAGCTCTAAATACATGAGTTTGAAAATATATAATTTCTCAACTATGCAAAATATAAGAATGCAATATAAATTATGAGAAGCTTCATGAATCTAAAAAAATAGAGGCAGCTAAACTACCAGCTAGCTTGTCAGAAAAGATACAAAGGCAGGCAGATTCCTGAGTACATCATCAGCCTAGGACAGAGCAAGATTAGACCCAGGAGTGGTAGAAATGGTAATTTTAGGGCAGGGTCCCATCCAACTAGTTTATCCTTTGTGGTTAACAAAGGGAGACAGATTTCTGAATTCTTTTACAAGGTTAAGTAGAAAAAAATGTATGCTTAATGTCTCTTAAGAATTGGAGCAAATGACTGGAATGATATGTAAAATAAAAGACTGGACCTGTGTTTTACAGGAGCTGAGAATTCTTTTTAGGATAAAAAGAGAACTGTTTAAAGAACTGACACAGAGAGAGAGAGAGAGAGAGAGAGAGAGAGAGAGAGAGAGAGAGAGAAGCAGGATATGGACAGAGAAATCTCTTAGAATAGCAAGCAAACAGAACATAGACAGAGAAATCTCTAGAATGGAAGTAGATTGGAAAAGCCAAATCAAGTAGAACACAGGTCATCAGCTTGGATTGATGATTTGAGTTGTTCTTTTGGCAGCTCCTAGACCACCTGCATTGAGGGAAAAGGAATTAGGCATTGTTAGGAGAATGCATCTTGAGAGAATATAAACATTGTGTGTGTGTGTGTGCGTGTGTGTGTGTGTGTGTGTGCAATTGTAGAGCCTGAGCATGCCTTTTTGGAAATCAGTAAATCAGGAGAACCAGAAAACCTTCTCCAAAGGCCTGAGAATTCCAGGTATCGATTTTAGAATGCCCTCTATGAAGCCAAAAGTCTGAGAAAATGAGAGTCCATTGATGTTATGGAGTTCAAAGATATAGGTACCTAGTGTTCTGATATTTGAGACAGGAAAAGTTACAGCTTATCAAGGAGGAAAAATTAATCATTCTCTGTATCTTGTTCTTCCCATTAAGGGCTCATCCATGGCCTCCTCACATTGCTGACAGCAATCTCAGTTGTACTCTGCAGGAATAACATTCTCAGGCACACCTCAAACTAATATTTAATTATGATACTACAACTCAAATAAGGTGTCATAAAACTTATCAATATAGAAAATGAATAGAGATCAAGGAAGATTGTGGGAGATGTGTTATCTAGTTGAATATCCTGGTGTGTAACTTATTCAGCAATTTGCTGTGATAATTTTATTTTTAGGAAGTAAAATGCAGTATCTGAAGTCTATTCATGTTCAGAAAACAAAATTAATTTTATTCTGTTTCCCAATCATCAATCAATTTGTAAGGGTTTATTCCCCTCTCTTCTGTTTATTTTTTTAATAACTGAACAGTGTCAGAAGCAGCTAGAAATTGCATAATAAAAGGGAGAACTTTGTAGCATGGATATGATACAGTCTTGTGCAATATGTGCTGTGCTTTTGTAAGATTAACTGGAGCTCACACAGAGAAAGAAGTACAAAGAAGAGACAGGTAAAGAATAGATCATGATGAAGAGGTCAGCTCAGAGCCTTGGAAAATTCCACTAGACCCCTCCACCCCCCAGCATGTAGGTACCCCTCTGCTCCTGGAAGAGACAGATCAGAGAGTATACAGGCCGGGAGGGAGAGGCTGATTAAGACCCTACCACTTCATTCCCTAAAGACCAATCTGTTTAAAGGGTATACCATTCCACCAATCATATTGTACCTAGTTGCTGATTCTATATTCTGCCCCTGGAAACTGTATAAAAACTCACCAAATGGGCTGTCCAGAGTTACCACCTCTCCTTTGGGTGCAGGGTGACCCCAGCACATTGGAACAATGAATTCTTTTTGTTTTTGCATTGATCCCCAGCTCAGCATTGTTCACTTGGGGGTGGGAGTGGCAAATAAATCCCTCAAAGAGGTACAGGGAAATACAATCAAACAGGTGAAGGAATTGAACAAAGTGGTCCAAGACCCAAAAATGGAAGTAGAAACAATAAAGAAAACACAAATGGAGACAATCCTGGAAATGGAAAATCTAGGAAAGTAGTCAGGAGCTACAGATGCAAGCATCAACAACAGAATACAAGAGATAGAAGACAGAATCTCAGGTGTAGAGGATACCTTAGAAACTTTTGACACAACAGTCAAGGAAAATTCAAAACAAAAATCTCCTAACCCAAAACATCCAGAAAATCCAGGGCACAATGAAAAGACTAAAGAATAATAGGAATAAAGAATAAAGACTAAGAATAATAGGAATAGAAGGGAGCAAAGATTCCTAGCTTAAAGGACCAGAAAGTATCATCAACAAAATCATAGAAGAAAATTTGGCCATAAATGTACAAGAAGCCTAAAGAACACCAAATAGATTGGACCAAAATAGAAAATCCTCTTGTCACATAATAATCAAAACACTAAATGCACAGAACAAAGAAAGAGTATTAAAAGCTGTAAGAAAAATAGGCCAAGTAACTTTTAAGGTAGACCTATCAAAATTACACCAGACTTCTCAACAGAGACTAAAAGCCAGGATACCCTGAACAGAGGTCATGCAGAGCCTAGGAGAACACAAATGCCAGCCCAGGCTACTATATCCAGCACAACTCTCAATCATCAGAAATAGAGAAACCCAAATATTCTAGGGTAAAACAAAATTTAAACAACATCTATCTACTAATCCAGCCCTACAGAAGATTCTAGAAAGAAACTCGAACACAAGGAAGGTACCTACAGCAAAGAAAAAACAAGGTATTAATTATCTCACAACAAAACCAAAAGGAGAGAATCACATACACATAATGCAACCTCCAACAACAAATATTACAGGAAATAACAACCATTTGTCTTTAATAACTTTCAATATCAGTGCACTAAATTCCCCTCTAAAAAGACATAAGCTAACAGCCTGGATATGCAAACAAGTTCCTGCATTTTGCTGCATACACAAAACACACCTTAATGACAAAAAAGACACTACCTCAGAGTAAAAGGCTGGAAAAAGTCTTCCCAGAAAATGGTCCCAAGAAACAAGTAGGAGTTGCCATCCTAATATCCAATAAAAGAGACTTTCCACCAAAAGTTATCAAGCAAGATGGGGAAGGACACTTCATATTCATTAAAGAAAATACCCACCCAGAAGAAGTCTCAATTCTGAACATCTATGTCCCCAATGCAAGGGCACTCACATTTATCAAAGAAACTTTACTAAAGCTCAAAACACACATTGAACTCCACACAGTAATAGTGGGTGACTGCACACCCCACTCTCATCAATGTACCAGGTCATTGAGACAGAAATTAAACAGAGATGCTGAAACTAATAAAGGTTATGAACCAAATGGATTTAATTACACACACACACACACACACACACACACACACACACCAAAAAACAAAAAAACCACAACATTCCTAAATCACCCTAAAACAAAAGAATATAACAACTTCTCAGAATCTCATGGTACCTTGTCCAAAACTGACCATATAATCAGTCACCAAAAAAACCTCACCAGACAAAAGAAATTGAAATAATCTCACGTATCCTATCAGATCACCACAGATTAAGGCTAGACTTTTAATAACAACAAAAACAACAGAAAACCCACACATCCATGGAAACTGAATAACTCTCTACTCGATGATAACTTGGTCAGAGAAGAAAAAAGAAAGAAATTAAAACTTCCTTCACATCAGTGAAAATGATGATACAACATACCCAAACATATGAGACACAATGCCCTTCTAAGGAAATTGGAAAGATCCTGCACTAGTAACTTAACAGCATACCTGAAGCTCTACAATGAAAGGAAGGAAACACACCCAAGAGGAGTAGATGGCAGGAATAGTCAAGCTCAGAGCTCCAATCAACCAAATAGAAAGAAAAAGAACTATAAAAAGAATCAACAAAACCAAAAGAAAAACACTCTTTGAGAAAATCAACGAGATAGATAACCCCTTAGCCAAACTAACTAAAGGGAACAGAAATAGTATTTGAATTAACAAAATCAGAAATGAAACAGGAGACAGAACAACAGAACATGAGGAAATTAAAAAAAATTCAGATCCTGCTAGAAAAGCCTATATTCAACAGAACTGGAAAATCTAGATGAAATGGATGATTTTCTAGACAGATACCATGTACCAGTGTTAAATCAAGAGCAGGTAAACTATCCAAATAGTTCCATATACCCTAAGGAAATATAAAAAATCATTAAAAATCTCCCAACCAAAAATATCCCAGGGCAAGATGGCTTTAGTATGGAACACTACCAGATCTTCAAAGAAAAGCTAATACCAACACTCCTCAAACTATTCCATAAAATAGAAGCAGAAGTAACACTACCAAATTCATTCTGTGAAGCCATATTTATGCTGATATCTAAACTCAAAAGACTTGACAATGAAAGAGGACTTCAGACCAATTTTGCTAATGAATATTGATGCAAAAGTATTCAATATACTTCTAACAAAGTGAATCCAAGAACACATCAAAAATCATCATTCCCTACAATCAAGTAGGCTTCATCCCAAGGATGCACGGATGGTTCAATATATAGAAATCCATCAATGTAATCCACTACAAAAACAAACTCAAAGGAAAAAAAAAACACATGATAATTTCATTAGATGCTGAAAAAGCATTTGACAAAATTCAACATCCCTTCGTGTTAAAAGTCTTGGAAAAATCAGGAATTCAAGGCTCATTCCTAAACACAATAAAAGCAATGCATAGTAAACCAACAATTATTTCAAATTAAATGGAGAGAAAGTTGAAGCAATCTCACTAAAATCAGGACAAGGCTGGAGCAATAAGACAACAAAAGGAGATCAAGGGATACAAATTGGCAAAGAAGAGGTCAAGGTATCAGTATTTGAAGATAATATGATAGTATATAAAAGAGACCCCCAAAATTTTACCAGAGAACTCCTACAGCTGATAAACAACTTCAGCAAAGTGGCTGGATATAAAATTAACTCAAACAAATCAATAGTATTCTTTTATACAAATAATAAACAGGTTGAGAAATAAATTATGGAAATAACATCCTTCACAATAATCACAAATAATGTAAAATATCTTTGGGTAATTCTAATCAAGCAAGTGAAAGATCTGTACAACAAGAACTTCAAGTATCTCAAGAAAGAAATCAAAGTAGACTTCAGAAAATGTAGATATCTCCCATGCTCATGGATTGGTAGGATTAACATAGTAAAAATGACCATCCTACCAAAGCAATCTACAGATTCAATGCAATGCCCATCAAAATTCCAAAACAATTCTTCAAAGACATGGAAAGAGCAATTCTCAACTTCATATGGAAAAACAGAAAATCCAGTACAGTAAAAACAAGTTTTACTACTAAAAGAACTTCTGGGAGAATCACCACCCCTGACCTCAAGCTATAGCACAGAGAAATAGTGATAAAAACTGCATTTGTTGGTACAGAGAGAGAGAGATTGATCAGTGGAATAGAATTGAAAATCAAGAAATAAACCCACACACTTATGGGCACTTGATCTTTGACAATGAAGCGAAAAATAAACATTGGAAAAAAATAAAACATCTACAATAAATGGTGCTGGTCTAAATGGCAGTTGGTTTGTAGAGAAATGAAAATAGATCCATATTTGTCACCTTGCATGTAGCTCAGGTCCAAGTAGATCAAGGACCTCAGCATAAAACCGGATATACTGAATCTGATAGAAGAGAAAGTGGGATAAAGCCTCAAATTCACTGGCATGGGGGAGAATTTCCTAAACAAAACTCCAATGGCTCAGGCTCTAAGATCAAGAATTGATAAATGGGACCTTATGAAACTGAAAAGCTTTTGTAATGCAAAGGACATAGTCAATTGGACAAATTGGCAAACTACAGACTGGGAAAAAAATCTTCACTAACCCCATATCCAATAGAGGGATAATATCCAAAATATATAAAGAACTCAATAAGCTAACCCCCCCAAACAAACAATCTAATCAAAAAATGGGGTGTAGAGCTAAACAGAGAATTCTCAACAGAGGAATCTCAAATGGCTGATAAGCACCTAAAGAAACGTTCAACATCCTTAGTCATCAGGGAAATACAAGTCAAAACACCCATGAGTTTCCATCTCACACCCATCAGCATGGCCAAGATTAAAAACTCAGGTGACAGCACATGTTGTTGAGAATGTGGAGAAAGGGGAGCACTCCTCCATTGCTGGTGGGACTGCAAACTGGTCTGAATCTCTGGAATCAATCTGGATGTTTCTTAGAAATTGGAAATTATTCTACCTCATGAGCCAGCTATACCACTCTTGAGTGTTTTCCCAACAGATGCCCTACCATACAACAGGGGCATTTTCTTTACTATGTTTGTAGCAGCCTTATTTGAAGAAGCTGGAAACAACCAAGATGTTTTACAACAAAAGAATAGATACAGAAAATGTGGTTAATTTACACAATAGAATATATTCAGCTATTAAGAATGAGGACATAGAGAGGAGGTGTGGGGGAGGGGGAAAAGGAGAGGCAGGATCAAGTATGTGAAGAGAAGGGGATGATGTACAGAGGGTCAGAATTTGAAAAG
This sequence comes from Rhynchomys soricoides, assembly GCA_019843965.1. NCBI lineage: Eukaryota > Metazoa > Chordata > Mammalia > Rodentia > Muridae > Rhynchomys > Rhynchomys soricoides. The sequence continues at coordinate 17,295,421 of JADRCH010000067.1, read as the reverse complement.
AGGTGTGTAGCAATGGGGGATGGGGAAAGGCATAGAGACCAGCAAGTCTCAGATGTCAGGAAAGCAAGAGGCTCCCAGGACCCAACAGGGATGAGATTAGCTGAAATGCCCAACAAAGGGGAGAGAGAACCTGTAGAGACCATATCCAGAGGTTAGGCATGGCCCCTAATTGAAGGATGGGGCTATCTACCCAACTCCAAAATGTTAACCCAGAATTGCTCCTGTCTAAAAGAAATACAGGGACAAAGAGTGGAGCAGAGAATGGGAGGAAAGGCCATCCAGAGACTGCCCCACCTGAGGATCCATCCAATATATAGACCCCAAACCCAGACACTATTATGGATGCCATGAAGTGTCTGCTGACAGGAGCCTGATATAGCGGTCTCCTGAGAGGCTCTGTCAGAGCCTAACAAACATAGAGGCAGATGCTTGAAGCCAAACATTGGACTGAGCAAGGGGACCCCAATGGAGGAGTTAGAGAATGGATTGAAGGAGCTGAAGGGGTTTGCAGCCCCATAGGAAGAACAACAATATCAACCAACCAGACTCCCTCCCCCCAGAGCCCCCAGGACTAAACCACCAACCAAAGTGTACATATAGAGGGACCCATGGCTCCAGCTGCATATGTAGCAGAGGATGTCTTGTCTGGCATCAATGGGAGGAGAGGCCCTTTGTCCTGTGTAGGCTCAATGCTCCAGTGTAGGGAAATGCCAGGGTGGGGGTGCAGGAGTCGGTGGGTGGGTGGGTGGGGGAGCACCCTCATAGAAGCAGGGGGGATGGGATAGGGGGTTTCAGAGGGAAACTGGGAAAGGGGGTAACATTTGAAATGTTAATAAATAAAATATTAAAAAAAGAATGAGGACATCATGAGTTTCGTAGGCAAGTGGGTGGATCTAGAAAATATTATTAGTGAGGTAACTCAGACCCAAAAAGAACATGCATAGTATGTACTCACTAATAAATAAATATTTGCCAAAAACAAATACAGAATATGTAGGATATAATCCACAGAACTCAAGAAGGTTAACAAGCGGAAGGGTCCAAGTAAGGATGCTTCAATCCCACTTGAGAGGGAGAAGAAAGCAATCAAGGGATGTAGAGGAAGGGAGGGACTTGCGTTAGGAGAAGGGAGGGGGAGGGGAAAAGGGGAATATGATTTGGTATAGGGGAGAGGACAGGAGAGAAACACAGCCGAATGAAAGGAAATATGCAACCTCAGGGGGCGGGGGTGGGAGGTGGGGGACCCTCTTAAAAGTACTGGAGACCTGGGATGTGAGATTCCCTTAGGACTGTGGGAGGGACCTTAGATGAAATGCCCAAGAGTGGGGAGAGGGAACTTTTAGAGTCCACTTCCAGTAGATAGACATGGCATTGAGTGGAGGGATGGGGTTGCCATCCCACAGCTAAAACCTCTGTCCTAGAAATGTTCTTGTCTAAGATTCTAATTCAAACTAACTAAAACATAGAGAAAAAAATACCCAAATTAATAAATTCAGAAACCAAAAAGAGGGCATAGCAACAGACACTTAGGAAATCCAAAGAATCATTAGATCATACTTCAAAATACTGTAGATCACAAAATCGAAAAATCTAAAAGAAAGGGATTACATTGAATCTGTAGATTGCTTTCGGCAGGATGGCCATTTTAACTATATTAATCCTACTGATCCATGAGCATGGGAGATCTTTCCATCTTCTGAGGTCTTCTTCAATTTCTTTCTTCAGAGACTTGAAGTTCTTGTCATACAGATCTTTCACTTGTTAAGTTAGAGTCACACCAAGATACTTTATATTGTTTGTGACAATTGGGAAGGGTGTCATTTCCCTAACTTCTTTCTCAGACTGTTTATCCTTCGAGTATAGGAAGGCTACTGATTTGCTTGAGTTAATTTTTTATCCGGCCACTTTGATGAAAGTGTTTATCAGCTGTAGCAGATCTCTGGTGGAGTTTTTCAGGTCACTTAAGTACACCATCATATCATCTGCAAATAATGACATTTTGATTTCTGCCTTTCCAATTAGTATCTCTATTTCTGTGATTAAGGCATATTAAAATATAAAGACTGTGTGTGTGTCTTTCATTTGGGAATATAAACCACTGAGGCAGGAAGTAATACTGCACTGGGGTTTGATTAAATATTAATATTACAGTCCTCTATTTTTTGATTAATTTTGGTTTGAATACTATTTTGTTAGATATTAGAAAAGCGGTATCGGATTAGTTCTTGTGGCCATTTACTTAGAAAATCTTTTTCCAACCTTTTACTCTGAGGTAATGTCCATTATTGATGTTGATATGTGCTTCTTGATATGAGCAGAAGGATGGATCTTGTTTACACATCCCTTCTGTTAGTCTGTGTCTTTATATTGGAAAATTGAGTTCATTCATGTTGAAACACATCAAGGACCAATGATTGTTAATTCCTTTTATTTATTTATTTATTTATTTATTTATTTATTTATTTTTTGCAGTTATTGCTGGTGTATGTGTGCGTGCGTGCATGCGTGCGTGCGTGCGTGCGTGTGTTTCTTTCTTCTTTGGGTTATGCTGGTGTGAGATTTTTTTATTGTCTATTTTTGTGGGTGTAGTTAATCTTCTTGAGTTGGAGTATTCTTTCTTCTATAGGGCTAGATTTGGGGTTAGATACTATTTAAAATTGATTTTTTCATGTAATATCTTGCTTTCTCCCTCTATGTTGACCGAAAGTATTTCTGTAATAGTCTATGCTGGTGTCTGTGGTCTCTCACAGTCTAGAACATATCTGACAGTCCCCTCTGGCTTTTAGAGTCTCTATTGAGAAGCCATATGTAATTCTAATGGGTCTATATTTATATGTTGCTTGGTCTTTTTTTTTTTTTTCTTCAAGCTTTTAAAATTCTTTCTTTGTCCTCTGTATTTAGTGTTTTGATATTTATGTTATAAGAGGACTTTCTTTTCAGGTTAAACTTATTTGGTGTTTTGTAAGCTTTTTGTACCTTTGCAGTCATGTCCTTCTTTAGGTTAAGAAAATTTTCTTTTGTGATTTTTTTAAAAATATTTTCTGTACCTGTGAACTGGGAATCTTCTATTTCTATTTTTCTTTGATTTGGACTTTTCTTAATGCCCCAGATTTTTGGTGGGTTGTGTCAGAATTATTTTAGATTTAACATTTGATTTGATTGATGTACCTATCTTTTCTATATCTTCAACATTGGAGACTCTTTATTTCTTGTATTCTGTTGGTGATACTCGTGTTTGTAGTTCATGTTCACTTGGATAGGTTTTTCATTTCTAGAATTACTTTGGGTTGTGTTTTCTCCATTGCTTTCATTTCCATTTCAGGTCTTCAACAGTTTCATTTTATTTTATTTTATTTTTCAACTTTGTTTTTTCTTGTTTTTCATAGCACTCTTTAAGGGATTTATTGTTTTCTTCCTTTATTTTTTTTTTTTTAGTTTTTTAAGAGATGCTGATTTCTGGGTGTGTCTTTGTTAGATGGGTGTTTTCTTCCTTGGTTTCTGTTTCCTCTCTGTTCTTCTGGTTGGAGTGGTCTGTGGTTGAGTAAAGAGTCTTCACCCAAGATGAAGGCTGGGCTTCTAATGGCTTGGAATGCTTCCCTTCTAGCAGGAGGTTGTCATCCAAGTTGGGGGCTGGAGTTCTGGTGATGTGAATGACCTCTGATCTCACTGGGGGATTGTCTGGGTTTCAGGATGGTCACCAGGACTTTGGTGTGGTAGGAGGCTTTTGCCTGATTTTTATAGAAATGGCAAGATTTTTATAGAACTTTGCTTCTAGTGGAGTAGGAGGTTTCTGCCAGGTCTAGATTTGGTGACAAAGAGAGGAGAGGTTGTTGGGGCTATACTGGGCAGATGTGGGCAGGGCAAGGTAGTTGACCTTGCTTTCAGGGAGCTATCCTGTCCTCTGGTAAATTAGAAGGCTAATGCTGGAGGTGTGGACCAGAATATAGTGATGAGGAGAGGAGGGACCATTAGGGTTATTCTGTGTGAATGTGTGTAGGGTAGGGGTTTGGTCTCGTGTGGAGTTCAGGATGCTGGCTTGACCTCTATGTTGCATGAATTTAGTACTCAGTTTTCTGACAATTTTGGACACTTTAAACATCCAAAGTAAAAAAGCCACAGAAAGGGCATTAGTGATAGTTGCTATAGCAGCAGATACAAAAAGAAACAGCAAGTTGGAACAAGCAGAAACATCCCCAGGTCTAAAGACAGAGACTCATGAACCTGGTAATAAACTTTTAGCAACTTTTGATGGGGTCAGGGTTCTCTTCTTCCCACACAAGATTTGACACCTCTTCCTTGATTGTCCTATTTTTGGTCTTATTTGCGTTCCCATTCATCCAATCAAGGTTCAGCTGACATCCAAAAATTAGGATGTTAGAAGACTGTAGACACAGAATTTGCTGTAGGAGTCAGAGGAGGAAAAAAATATAGAAGGCTTTGGAGCCAAGTCCCAGTACAGCCTGTCCGTCACTTGGGTCCAAAGCACTACTCTTTTCAAGGCAAGAGGCCACCTCACTAGTGAGAGAACAAATTGCCTTCAAAACTTGCAAAGGCAGTTCCTTGTCCCTGAGGATTCTGATCTGAATAGGGAGCTCACTGAAGTAAGCCTTCAAGACTTAACCACCAAGACCTAATACTTCAGAGACTTGTTACTGTAGTCTTGATGCTTTCCTGGGTGATAGTCCTTTCAGTGGTCTGCAGACTTGCTGTGCAAAGAACTGAGTTTACTTGGCACCGTGAAATTTTCTTGGAGTTTTGGAGCTTCAGTATTTCTTAGACCTGCAATAGTTCTCAGCAAATAGCATTTCTGTGCTACTAGGAGTTCAAACTAGTTCCATTTAAATTGCTAAGTACCAAGTGGAAATCTGCTTTAAGTTGTTTGACAATAAAGCCCCTCCCTTTGGACTCTTCACTGTTTGCCCAATTCTTTCTTGAAGAAAAGTTAAACACAAACTTAAATTGGAGAAAGGAGATCATTCTCTCTGACCACTTCCATAGTGTGATATTATAATTAAATTTAGATAAAAGAATTTCTACTTATAATTTGTTATAGAAATATTGTTATTTCAGAATTAATCACAAATTGTTTTTTCTGCTTTTTTGGAGTAATTTTTCATACTTTCTTTTCATAAACTCTGAGAATTGTATTTTAATTTTATTATTTATAAATACTGTAAGAAATATTTATTAAAAGAAAAACCACATTTGAATTCTTTATTCCATATTCCTTATATTAAATATAATTTTGTTTTAAATTACCTACACATTCATTATCACAAATGGCACAGAAAGGTTTTTACTCATGCTTACCTATTTATTTCATTCCTACTTTTCTATAAAAGAAAATAAGTAAATTAGAACAAAACAAATATTCAGAAAGGGAGAAATATGAATAAAATTTAACAAAAGAGGAAACAAAAATATTCTAGCAAAAAAGACAAATATCATTTAATTATGAAATTGTTATTCTTTGCTTTAAACTCAGTGACAACTCTTCAAAATGTGCTTACACCATCTTTTCCTATCATTTGTTCACTATCTAATACAGAGTATCCTGCATTTCACTATCAAAAAACCATGGCATTCTCTAGACAGCAGCTTTTCCTAAAACTAAGTTATTATTTTAATTTGTTTATTAATGTTACTTGAGGTGTGTGTGTGTGTGTGTGTGTATGTGAGAGAGAGAGAGAGAGAGAGAGAGAGAGAGAGAGAGAGAGAGAGAGAGAGAGAGAGAAACTTGTGGATATTTTTCTCTCTTTCTACGTCTACATCCCAAGGATTGAACTCAGGCTTTCAGGCATATTTAGCCACTGAGCTATTTCACCAGCTCATTTTTCTCACCAGATCATTTTTCAGAGGCATTATAAAAGACAGCAAAAACTCATTCTGCTAAGAGTAAATGTCTGAAAGGACCTCCGCTGTTCAGGGCACATGGGGAATATTTTAATGAATCACAGGAGAGCACAGCCCAGTGTGGGACCAGGAGCGGCTGGTGCCTGGCATCAGAAGCATACAGGTGTACTACGCAAGTGTATTCTGCCACAACGACCACTGTGTTTGTTAATTTTTTTTGAATAAGACTGTATCTATCGCCTGACTCTGAGTCTCTGAAGCACCACAGTTGTCTGGAGTACTTGCACTTGTAGGCCCTCTAACTTCCTTTTCTAAAATGGCGATCTGGCCCTGCTAAACACTACAGGTAGGTTGGTCTTAAGTTCACTAGTACAGAATGTCAAGATGAGAAGCTGAGTGCTGTGCCATCTGATTGACATGCAGCAATGGGAAATCTGAATGGATATATGACTGACAGACCCCTCGCCCAAGCTGTTTGTCTGGGTCTGCCTCCTGCTGCTGTGGTGGGGCTGTTGACTCTGGGAGACAGTCCAGTGCACATGGGGTTTGCAGCTCATGAGGATTGGGATCATCCAGAATATTTAAAATTATTTAAATTGTGAAGCCTGTTGCTAAAGAATATTTATGAACATTGGTCCGTAGCCTGTACTAATTTACACATTAGCAATATTGACTGTATCTGCATTAAGGAGCCACCGTGGGGCCGTTCGAGTGACCCGCAGATGTGCGTTTTAAAGTTCTATCATCCTCAGGCACAGGTATGTATCTATCTATCCCCGTAATGGTGAACCAGATGAATTGGCCTGGCTACCACTGTGGCCATGTGCTACAGTTTGACAAAAAGATATCATGTTTCAATTTCTGTGTGGACAACAATGTGGACACTAAAATTGCCATATTTTTATGTAAAGTTTTTCTATTCTTTGATTTTTAATAAACTTTAGAAACCAAAAAAAAAAAAAAAAAAAGAACAGCAAAAAATCTTAGTATATCTATGGTATCGTCACTGAAAATGTAACCATGATTTCTACTACAATTTCTTTTTAAAAATAATTTTAAAGCTAGAATATATCTATGTCATTTTCACTTTCCTCTCTTCTAAGCCTCTCAAGTGCCTCATCCTTTTCGTATTCATGGCCTCTTTTAATTTATTTTTACTCAACTATGACCATATCCACACATGAGTTGTATAAATACACACATATAATTTATTTTTTAAAAAGATTTATTTATTGTATTTATATGAGTACACTGTAGCTGTCTTCAGACACACCAGAAGAGGGCATCCGATAGCATTACATGTGGTTGTAAGTCACCATGTGGTTCATGTGGTTACTGGGAATTGAACTCAGGACCTCTGAAAGAGTTGTCAGTGCTCTTAACTGCTGAGCCATCTCTCCAGCCCCCACATGAGTAGCTTAAAAGAAAAAATTCCATATGGATTGACAATGCCCCTACTCTAAGCCCTAGAATAAAAAACTCAAAATCAGGCCTAAGAGGCCTTCTGTTGAATTTTTGGTGTGGGCTAATCAAGAGATTCTCAAAACATTATAGAATATTTCTATTGCCCTTTGTTGATCTCAGAGGTGAAAGGTAAACTCCTATTTCTGAAGATACTATCCACCTTGGATATAGAACCCAGAGGATGCAAGTTAGATTTAACTTGAAAGTTACCTCCCTGAGGCCTAGCACATAATTATAAAAGCATGAGCACTGGTGTCTGAACAACTGGTAAAACAAAAGCAAAACAAAAAACAAAAAACAAAAAACAATAAGAATAAGAAATAAAATTACTTGGCACAATACACAATCAAAATGACAACCACTTTCATAAATATCTCTTCTTATAGTCCAATGACTTTAAAGAAAATGTTATTGTAATGTGATTGAAAAGTTATAATCTCATTTAAGCATAGAGAGCGATTTTCCTATATTTTTTATAATAACTTACAAAATGCTACATTGAAAAAATAAGTAAAGATTACTTACCCAGATGTAGAGGAATTTTAATCCATCAACATGGCTGCTTTGGCAAGGGATCACATCCAAAGACCTTCTAGGACTATGTTATCTGGCTAGAATGACACACCTTTAACCCCTCTGGTCTGAAATACAGACATACCCTTCAAACAATCAGTTAATCCATAACAATGTAGGTAAGTTTAGTTTATAGAAGAAAGCAGCCATGTCTGAAATTGACATTTAATTGAGAGGCAGACAAAGTGATGGGTCAGAGTAATATTTGGCAGCATGAGTCAAAGAGAAAGAGGAGAGGGGGGGAGAGAGAGAGAGAGAGAGAGAGAGAGAGAGAGAGAGAGAGAGAGAGAGAGAGAGAGAAAGAAGAAGAAGAAGAAGAAGAAGAAGAAGAAGAAGAAGAAGAAGAA
>JADRCH010000067.1:17258486-17279550 GCA_019843965.1 Rhynchomys soricoides | reverse complement strand
CTCTCTCTCTCTCTCTCTCTCTCTCTCTCTCTCTCTCTCTCTCTCTCCCTCTCATTTTCTCCCCTTCCCTCCCCACTCTCTCTCTCTGTGTATGTGTGTGTGTTCACCTGAGTTAATGCACATGTGAGAGAGTGGGAGTAGATACCAGAGGTCAATTCTTCTATCACTTGCTACTTTACTTTTAGAGACAGGGTGTCACCTTGAAACAAGTACTTGCATTTTTAGCCAAATTAGCTGCCAAATGAGCACCCAGGATCCTCCTACTTCTGTCTCCCAGCACTAGGGTTACAGATGTGTGCTGTTGTACCTGGAGTTTTATGTGGATGCTATAATATGACCTCCTTATGTAGAAAAGATTTCACTGACTGATTCATTTCCCAACTCCATGAATTTCTATTTTCTGTCCCTATGTATGCTCTCTCTCTCTGTCCTTAATCCTTCCTCTCTTACTCTTTTCCAATAACTCAATGGTTTTAAAATCAAATTATAACGAAATGGGCAGTGAAGCTATGGGTACCATACAAAATATTCTAGCTTACATAATTTTCTTCTTCTTTTTTTGAAGAAAACCTTTATGACACTTAAATTCTATGCCTGAAATATTCATCTATCAGTTCCTTCAAAAACTGTTTTCAAATTCCAACATTAAACTATACATGGGGAATACAGCAATATATAAACTGCAGTCTATGATTTACAAACTCTCAGATTAAGATCAGAAATTATTTTTTTTAATCTGTGATGAAATTTCCAACTAGATATAACACCTAAATCATGGGGAGCATGTAGCAAGTTCTCCCCAAAACAAATGTATGAAGATATAAGCAGATAAGTTGGAGTAATGGTGCAAATGTTATGTGAGAAGTTTTACAGAAAATAAGAGGAAAAAAGCAGATAATTAAGAGGTAAATACAAGTACGTAAACGGGAAATTCTGAATTTGTGTTGATGCTTAAATGACAAGAGACTGCTTCTAGAAGTATAAAGAGAAGAATGTTCAACAAATTGTCAGCAAGTACCTGTTCTAGGTGACAATCTAATACAATTCAGTCCAAATTACCAACTTTGTCTTAATAAATTCCTGAATCCCTGTTATGAATCCATTTGTTTATGTTTTAAAGCAGGCTAAATTTCTCTGCTGTAAACTCTTGCATACAAGAGATAATAATCTATAAATAAAGTAACATGAGCTAGAAATCAGACCAGGCTGGTTTTAACACAATGTGTAATTAACTCTTGGTATGCTTTGAAAGTTAACTTTTTTTTCAGTCTGTGCCACAATTCCCACACAGAATAAGCGAGAATGTTGTAACAGTTATTCTCAAAAAGTCCTTTCTATTACAGATAATTCTGTGATTCTTGACTCTTAATTCCTAAAACCTTCCATTTCTGCTAGATGGAACAAGTGAAGAAAAATACACAAGAAAAGACATTAGAAGTAGGATATAACATATTGAGGATATTGCTTTTTCAGGAAGATTGGATGGCAATGACCACAATCTATACGGTAAGGAAGAATCCTTTTTGAGAAGCAAAAGTAATCAGAACAGACGATTCAGCATGTTATGCTACCATGTGATCATTTTCTTTCTATAAAAATATAGAAGCAGGTAAGGTTTCAATGAAAGAAAATAAATTTTAGTGAAAACCAAAAACTTCAGTTATTATGATAGATAAACTAATCAAGTTGAATACATTAAGAAATTATGTCAACATTCCAAGATGCATTATTCTGCTTAATTTTGCACTGCATCTTTGATAGATAAGTACCTTAAATAAAGAAAGAAATATTTATTCCTGCATAAAGGAAAACATTCAAAGAAAAGGAAAACACTCACTGTATGCTATCAACAAGTTGTGAACCTAGGATTACCAATCTCTCTCTGTGCAAATACTCAAGATTTGCTTAGCTCTGTCTTAGAGCTATGGCAATATACATAGTTTTTGTTTGTTTGATCTGGATAAACATTGGAAAAAAGCAAGTAGTAAAATTTCTTACCTACTGATTATAATAAAAATACAAAGTTGTGTAATTGAAAACGTTTATAGCAAGGTTTTATGGAAGAAAAATTGGTGCTGTACAATGTGTTCAAAAATTCACCAGAAACTTCCTAAAGTGATTATGCTATGTGCATTAGTTGCTTCATTTATTCATCGAATCTTTGTAAGAATGACCCCATCATAAGTAGAAAATATCACCACACATGCTGGTAATGTGAGGTTTTAAGTAGTAAAAGGTAAAATAGTAGCAAGTTGAAATATATATATATATATATATATATATATATATATATATATATCCAGTAAAAAGGTATTGCAACATAAATTCTGCACAATTTTAAAGAAGCAAAAGACCATTTCTAATGAGACATTTGGAATTAAAATCATAGGAAAAGATATTTATATCAGTCCTTAAAATTTATTTTAAAATTAAACCCTATATTTAAATAATTTATATATTAAAAGTCAATGGCATTTTCCAAATACAGAGAAAAAAGATAAAAATGTTCTTAGAACCAGTAAAAGATAATTGTATCAACCAATGCTCATAGCTTTTCTTCAAGATATTTTATAATAAGCAAGAAAAGCCAACAGCTTATGCCACGTATTTCATTCTGCATTCTCTTTGCCCTTGTCCTAGAAACATATTTAAATTATTTTCTTTGCTTAATGAACTTAACTTCTTCTTGCTGCTCCCAAGACTCTTCATTGGTGGCTGAAGTCTTCTTGAGAACTTTAGAGTAATAAAGAGAAGAGAGTGACCCACCATTCCTATAAACAAACAAACAAACAAACAAACAAACAAAAATCCCTTTAAGAAATCATTTTAAATTCCTCATCCTAACTGGCAAGGTGAGAAGAGAAAATGAGATTTCAAATCCTAGCTTATGGAATGAAACATAGCTCAGATATGTATTATTTGAGTTTTTATCAGAACTTTATACCCTATAAAAACTTAGTATATCAACAATAGAAAGCCATGGAAGCCAAAGAAGAAAACTAATTTTAAATGTTTGTGGGTTTGTGTGTATAAGAGGGTTCCTATATGATGCTTGCAGTGCATTGGCCATAGGAAATGTGAGTGTATTCTGGGGTTTACACTGAGCAGATTCCCATTAGATTGAAGTATTAAGTGCGGTCTGTCTAGTTAGGAAAGATAAGTCCAAATATGACAATGCCAACTTCTGGATTCAAAGTGACAGAGTAAAGAGTTTATTGTATTTCTCTTTCTCTAAATCACATACTTATTACACAGTAATTAGAGATGGAAGCTCATCTTCAAATAAACAAGTAGCTGACTGCAGGCTGCATTAATGAAGGAGCCAAATGGAAAAATGACAAACGACGTAGCAAAGAATCCAACCTAGATGCTAACATAGGAAATATCTTTGTGATCATGACTTTCCTGTTGGAATCTGTTTAAAAGTTAAGTGTTACATGTCAAGTGTAACATGGTTGCCAAGGTGGCAACGTGACACAGTGTTAGCTGCAGGAGCACTGTCATCCTGAATAATGCATCTCTGGCTTTTAGCCTACAGATGGCATTTCTCTTTCTTGTATGGTTGTTTGTTTTGCCTTTTTCTATATCATATTTGTCTTCAAATATAACTTTGGTAAAAATTTCTGGGAAAGGGATTGAGGCCATTACTAGAGAAGCAAATGACTTTGAGGTCTATAGCAACAAACTGCTCTGGCTGTGGCTATTCAAACAGTCAACTTGGGCATAACTGGACAAGGGTTCAGGATGTGGAGGCTGACTGTCTTAATTGGTCTCTGGGAAGTTAGTCTACTCATGATGATTAAGTTATATCAAAAATCATTTGAAGCAGGAAATGTTTTTGAGAAGCCTGAAATTTTAGTAGTTAAGAAAATTGAATTCCCCAAGGAAAAATAACACTGGGCCTAGGTCACTAAGGATTGGGATTTCCATAGAAAATACAAGGGACATGATGGAGGAAGAAATAGACGAATTTATTGGATTAGTGAGCAATGGTGAGAGCCCCCACAAAGGGAGATCTCTAATAATAGAAAGTTTGATCCAGAAATATTATTGGGGAAAATTGGAAGATGTATGTATAATAAAAAAGATAAAGGATGGAAAGTAGAGTTCACACTGAAAGAAATGCTTTTCCTTCCCTCCTCCCCTCTCCAGGGATAAGGCCACCTAGCTAGCAGATGTCCCCCTCCCCCCCAAGCACATGGGAGAAACAGGTTAGAAAGCAAGTAGGCTGGAAGGGAGGGGCTGATTAAGCCACTGCTACCTCATTCCCTAAAGACCAATCAATTTAAAAGTCACACTGTTCTGCCAATCACATTGTACCTAATGGCGGCTGCTCTAAAATCCTATATAAGGTCTTTGAACGGGCTCCATGGGGTCGCCTCTACCCCATGTGCAGGATGACCCCAATGCACTGGAAATAGTAAGCCTCTTGCTGATTGCCTCACTCTCGATCTCTGTGCCTTTGCGAGGGGGAACTACCTGTAGTTGCGAACTTCGGGTCCAACAACACCCCTCAAGGGGGCCATTGGATTAGTGAAATGACCTTACTGGAGAGATTGGAACAGACTGAACTGACCCCCTGGCATTGCTTTCCTAAGGAAATTAGGGTACAATTCTGAAAGATAGAATTTGTACTTGTGAAGGTATCCTGCAGAAAGCTGCAAGAGGAATTAATGTTGCATATGGGAAAAAGTTTGAAAAGTATTATAGAAATAGATATTTGAGTGTACTCAATAAAGAGATTTTGCAAATGTAAGACAAGTTAAAAATATAAATATTATCCTGACTTGTTTAGCACCTTTCTGTTTTCATGCTAGTGCTGTAACAGCAAGTGTATGCCCAGATGACCTGTTATTTGCAGGTTTTTCTGAGAGTTAAAAGTTAATGTATAGCTTGCTTTAGCAGACACTGAACTGTGACATTGTGTGTGCATTGTTCTTTCTGGTGACACAGTTACAGTGTTTTTTAGAAAAATAATAATGGGCTTCAGGAAAATAATGAAAAGGCTTTTGATTATGTATTATTGTATAACAAGGAAGTATGTACCCAGTAGAATACTGAGGTGAACTCAGAAATAAAAGAAGAAAAATAAACCTGAAAGCTGTCTCTGTGTGCATCTTCAGAACAGCAGTGCCACTTGTACCTGCCTCATTTCCTGAGACTGATATTGCCCTGATCCAATCTTCCCATTCTTGAATCCTGAAACAACTGAGGTTGGTTTTCAGCAATTAAATACTTAAAACTTGTTGGTGCAGTGGTGGGTAGGAGTGAGATAGGGGAAAATAAGCAACACTTCAAATATTACATAAGCCATTGTTACATGTTCAGGTTTGTTGTCTCTCTTTAGATTTGTTTTTACTTCTCTTTAAAAACAGAGTGAGAATAACCTCTGGCTTGGGGTGCTCAGATTCCATAAAAGTAAATGGATATCTATTTTTGAGAACAGAAGTCTGGAATAAAAGTCTGCCTTTGACTGCATAAAACCTAACCACCTTTCCCCTAAGCAATTCTAGAAAATCCATGGTCAGAGGACTAAACATCATGAAAGGTTGAAAGTCACTTTCTAAAAATATCTTGAAGCTGCCAATCAAGAGTCAGCCTAAAGAGAAACCTTTCTCTAAAGCACCACCTAATAATAGTCTTTGGTATTTTAGTGGCTATTTCTTACACTTACCATACAACCTACACAGTACACCCCAGGAGACGCTCCCTGACAAGGAGAGTAGTATAGACTGTTATAAAATTTAGCTTCCTTCTAGAAGCATCCTTCGGTTTCTTTTGTTTTATGAGAAGATCTTTATAAATCTACATTATAAACATTCTTCTTCCTGGTTTTTTGCTTCAACCAAATATATCTTATTTTTGTGTGATAATTTCATGAAACCATGGAATCATCCACATATTACTGGTATTTATGTAATTGTTTTAAATGTAATGTTGGAAGTTTCAGCCCAGGTTCCTAGAAAAGAAGCGTATTATTTTTTGTAAAAATGGTTCTAAAGGTTTTAATTGTAACACACACACACAAAGAGAGAGAGAGAGAGAGCGAGAGAGAGAGAGAGAGAGAGAGAGAGAGAGAGAGAGAGAATAGCTAGGCCTGCTTGCTCCTTGGCTTCATTTGATTGGAGTGTTTTGTCCACATTTTTACTCTAAGGTAATGATTATCTTTAAAATTAAGAAAATTTCTTGAAGTCAACAGATGTTCTTTATTTTTTGATCCATTTAGTCAGTCTGTGTCTTTTGATTGTAAAATTGAGGCCATTAATATGGAAAGTTGTTATTGAAATGGGTGAATTAATTATAGTCATTGTGTTGTTAATTTTTGTGGTGGTATGTTCTCAATGGTATTTTATGTTTTAATAATTATGACTTTGTATTTCTTTTTATAGTCTCTTGACTATGCTCATTACTCTATTCATCCCAAAACATTACCTCAATTGTTATCTTTAGGCTTTGTTTGTTGGATATAAACATTTTTAGGATGTTTCCATCTTGGAAAGAATTTTTTTTCTCTTTCAATTATGGCAATTAAATTTTCTAGGTATTTTAGTATTGATGACCTAGGACTAGAGATATATTGTTCTAGGCTTTTCTGGCTGTCAAAGTTTCCATTGAGAAATCAACTATTATTTGGATGAGTTTTCCTTTATATATGACTTATGTTTATTCTCTTGTTGCTTTTAGTATACATTCTTTGTCTGCAGATTTTGCATTTTAAACCTATATGTGGTGGAAATTTTTATTTTCTGGTTTTGTGTATTAGGTATTCTGTGTGCTTCTTATATGTATGCATGAGTCTTTCCTTAGTTTAGGGAAGGTTACATCTAAAGTCTTGTTGAAGATTTGGTCTATGACATTGAGATGAAATTCTTCTGCGTCCTCTATGACTTTAATTTGAAGCTTTGGTATTTACATAGTGTATCACATTGTGTGTGTGTGTGTGTGTGTGTGTGTGTGTGTGTTTAATGACTCATAATCTTTGCTTATTTGGGCTAGATCTACTTTATTCTCAAGTCCTGATATCCTATTTTTTTTTGTCAATTCATTCTTTGTGTAAAGCTTTCTTTAGAGTTTCTTTAGAGTCGATTTATTGGATTTTTCAGCTCTATCTTCTTTTCAACTTGAGTCCTCTTCAGTGTTTTTATCTCCTTATTGAATTCTATTCTTATGTTCTGGATTGTCTCCATCATCTCTATCAGTCTTTTACTTGTGTTTTCCTGGGGATTACTCAGACATTTAGTCTCAATTGTATCGAGCTATTTCTTTGTGTCTTCTTTAAATTCCTTGAACTCTTTGATAAAGTTTATGATTTTTTAAAAAAATTCTATGTTCTGGTGTTCATATACATAGTTCTCATTTACAATTAGTTTGTTAAGTATTTGTATGTTTTAGAGTGAAGATACTGGCTTGATTCTTCACACTGTATTTGTGTGTGTGTGTGTGTGTGTGTGTGTGCGTGCTGAGATTTTGGTATGTGAATCAGTTTAGTTAGCTTTAAATCTGATATGGAGAGAGTAAATGCTGGCAAAAAAGAGATGTGTAGGGAGGTTAGGCCTAGAGGTTGAAAATGGTTTTGTAACTGTGGAGTCAGGTGCAGAGAAGGGACTAGGCTGGTGTACAGGATGTGTCTTCTGGATCACACCTGGTGTGTAGTATAGATCTTTTTGGGTAGAAAAGTTGGATGTTTCATGAGAAGTATTTGTACATTAGTGGTAGGCAGGGTGGATTTTGGCAAAAGCCTAAAAATTGGTTATGATATAGGAAGGAGTAGATGGAATAAGATATGGAATGTATTTATAGATGAAATTGCAATGAAAATCCCCATATCATTCTTCATAGAAATAGAAAACAAATTATCCTAAAATTCATATAGAACCATAAGAGAACCAGATAGTCAAAAACAATCTTGAGCTAAAAAGAAAAATGCTGGAAGGTTTACAATTCTAAAAGTTATGAAATTACAGAGTCATATAAAAACAATATGATACCAACACAAAAACATATGTAGACCAATGAAACAAAATCTAAGGTCCAAGTATGAATATATATATATATATATATAACTTCAACCATTTAATATTTGATAAAGATACCAAAATATGCAGGAGAAAAGAAATAATCTTCAATAACTGGTGTTAGGAAAGCTGGATGTCCATATGCAGGAGAATGAAATTAGACACACAACTATAACCTTGTGTCAAAACTAATTACAAAAGAATCAAAGACTTAAACATGGAAACTGAAACACTGATAATGCTAGAAAACAACTTGGGCGCTATCCAACATGACTAGGTATAAGAAAAAAACTCAGCAGTTAATAAGTGTAACTTCATAAAACTGGAACACTTTTACACAACTACAGAAACAGTCAACATGGTGAAGAGGACTATGGAATGGGGAAGAATCTTTGCCAGCTATCTATTTGATAAAGAACTAATGTTCACAAAATGTAAAGAAGTCAGGCAACAAAGAATAAAGAGAGCAAGAAAGAGAAGAAAACAAATTATCCCATTCAAAAAATGATTCAGGGACCTGAAAAGCTATCAAAAGAAGAAAATTGAATGGATAATAAATATCTCAACAATACTCATCATCCCTATTGTTGGAATCAGGACCTCTGAAACCAGTGACATCACACCTAGGGGAAAGCATGACCCGCACAACTGTTGTCAAGGCAACAGTCATCATATTCCCGGAATGCACTTGGCCCACCTCCCACCTTTACCTGTGGCTATGTCACTACCCATATATAAATTGAAGACCCCTCTGATTCCTCTCTTTCTCTCTTCCCCCTTTCTCTTTTTACCACCACCTTGCCCCCCTTTCTTTCAATAAATTCCACATGGAACTGTTTGACCTGGTGTGGTCTTTCTAGAACTGTGCAACCATCACATCATTGGCGCCGAATACTTCGGGAATTGCTAAGCAGGTTGCTGTGGAGTCCTGGCGGCAGTCGCCACCTGGACCGACAGCACATGGACTGCAGCCACAGCCATCACTGCCTGTAGCCACTGCTACACTATGTGGACTCCATCCGCTGGCACCCACCCATCACGTGGATTTCTATCACTGCAGCAGACCATCGCTGCCTCTGCCACTGCAGGACTCACAGACTTCTACTATGTGAGCTGTGCCACCACAGCCCACCACATGGAGCTAGCATCTGGCCACACCAACCACACGGTTCTGGTTCCACACTTCCTGCTACCTGACTGCAGAACTCCACAAACTCACACTGGTGTATTGATTGGTAAAGAGTTGCTCCAATAGGCAGGAGGGACCCTAAATGCCCAGATAGCGCCTGGCCAGCCTTTTCCGTGTTAAGGGGTTGGTGTTCCAAGGCCCTGGTCCTTATGACTGGTCTCCTGGCTGACCTACGAGTTAAGACTTAGACCCTTGGGTGACCTCCCTTCTAGAAAGCAGTTCATAAATCCCTTAATCTCTTGCAGCTGGTTTAAATTCCTAGTACTAGGTTGAACTGCTTTCTGGCAATTTCCTGGAAACTGCTGGCCATATCCCCTAGAAATTCACATGAAGACTTGAATTTCTAGCTTGGCTTTTACACTGACCTGTTGCTGAACTTTTCTCGGGACTCTGGCACAAATGGTTCAGTAACATTCCTAATACCCAATGGGAACTAAATGGTTTTCGAACATACCCTGAGGCACCCTACTGGGATGTCCCCTGGAAAATCTCAAATCTCTTAAATTAATGCCTGATTTGAGGCCCTCAAAATTGATACAGCTCTGCAATAAGGTCTGGGTTCAATACCCTTTAGATAACAGTTTCAAATGGCCAGCTAATGACACATTAGACACAATAGTTTTAAGAGATCTCCATACATACTTCCAGCAGTCGGATAAATGGAAAGAAGTCCCATATATCCAAGCATTCATCTATCTTCACTCTCACCCTTCCATGTGCTCTGCATGTTCTCCATCCCAACTTCTCTTAGCCATGAAACCTACTCAACCACCACTAGATGACTCTACAACCTTAGATCCAGCTAATGAACCACCTCCTTTCCACCTCAGACCTGCTTCAGCACTGCTGAAAACCCAAACTGCCACCTCAGTTTCTCCTTCTCACTAGGATACCCCAGGACCTACTAGTCCAGCCTCTAAAGACTCCTCCCCTCCTTCTGTGCTAGCTGCAGGTCACTCCAATTGCCCTGCATTGGTGCTGACCTTCACCCTGCCTATCACAAATTCTAAGGCCACAGCCAAACCCCCAATTTCTTTTGCTCCAGAGTCACCTGACCCAGCACTGGTCCTTCCACTAAAGGAAGTGGCTGGGGTTGACGGTTTTGTCAGAGTACATGTTCCTTTCTCACTGAGTGAACTTTCTCAAATAGAAAGCAGACTGGGTTCATATATTTCTAATTCTTCCAGCTTTATTAAGGAGTTCCAATACATTACTCAGTTTTATAGCTTGACTTTCCATGATGTTAATATTATTCTTACTAATAATTTACTTCCTGATGAATGCTGGTGAGTTTGGGAAGAGGCAAAAACACATGCAAATGAAATTCACTAAACAGAGAACATATCCAATTGGATCTGAGGCAGTGCCTGACCAGGATCCTCGATGTAATTACAATTCTGCAGGTGGTATCTTAGTCAGAGACAGGCTTATTACATGCCTTCTCACCAGCTAAGAAAGGCATCCTTAAAGCCAGTAAATTTTGAAAAACTCTAAGAGGTTGTCTAGGACAAACAGGAGAACTCATCTCAATTTTTAGAATGCCTCACAAAGGCTATATTGCAATACACTAATTTGGATCCTGAAAACCCAGAAGGTAAGCAACACAACTTCAAATGACCTACGTTTTTTCCCAGAGCTACCCCTACATAAAAGCTAAACTTAAGCAGTTGGAGAAGGGCTCCCTAACTCCATAGGCATAAGTCTTGGTACTGGCCTTTAAGGTATACCATGAGAGAGATGAGAAAGCCTGAAAACAAAAATACCACATGCTGGCAAAAGCTGTCCAACCAACCTCAGCTGCTAACCCAGACTCCTGGTCTTCTAAGGCTCAGAGACCACTAGGCCTCTGCCATAGATGTGGTCAACAAGGTCCCTTGGCAAGGGCTTGCCCCACCCCTGGCAAGCCAAGGGGACCATGTCCTTGGTGCCATCAGGAGGGACATTGGGTTGTCGATTGCCTTCATGTTGGGCAGAACAGAGAGACATTGCTCCCAGGTAACCCTCCAGCTGACCTCCTAGGCTTTGCTATAGATGACTGGTGGGGCTGAGATCTCTTGACCTGACCACGCCTATCACTAGCAGGGAGCCCTGGGTAGCTATCACGGTATGTGGGTGGCTCATCTTCTTTCTTTTAGACACCAGGACCACTTACTTGGTCCTGACAGAGTTTTGGGGACCCACTTCACCTTTGCATTTTCCTATCATAGGGGTAGGAAGACAACCTTATCTCCCTCATCACACCCCACCACTTAGTTGCATTTTTAGGGATGTACCCCTCACCCATTCCTTTTTAGTAGTGCTGACATGTCCTGTACCCTTATTGGGAATGGATCCTTTAGCTAAGTTGGGAGCTCCTATTTTCTTTTCTTTTTTCCTTTTTTAAATTTATTTTTCATACTTTATTTACATTTCAAATGTTTCCCCCTTTCCAGATCTCCCCTTTGGAACCTCCCCATTTCCTCCCCCCCTCCCCTGCCAGTACGGGGGTATTCTCCCACCCACCTACTCTTGTCTTCCCTCCTTGGCATTCTCCTATACTGGGGGATCTAACACCCTCAGGCCCAAGGGCTTCTCCTCCCCCTGATGGCTAACAAGACACTCCTCTGCCGTATATGTGGCCAGCACCATGGGTCCCTCAATGTGTATTCTTTGGTTGGTGAATCAGTCTCCAGAGTATTGAGGGGTAAGGCCAGTTGCCACTGTTGCTGCCTCCCTGGGGATGCAAACTCCCTCAGCTCCTTCAGTCCCTTCTCCAAGTCCTCCATCTGGGACCTCACACTCAGCCCTACTGTTGCTGCAAAGTGACTTTTGGGTATTTCGAACTTTTGGGCTAATAACCACTTAACAGTGAGTACATACCATGTTCATTCTTTTGTGACTGTGTTACTTTGCTTAGGATGATATTTTCAAGATCCGTCCATTTGTCTGCGAATTTCATGAAGTCATTGCTTTTAATTGCTGAGTAGTATTTCATTGTGTAAATGTACCACATTTTCTGTATTCATTCCTCTGTGGAGGGACATCTGGGTTGTGTCCAGTTTCTGGCTATTATAAATATGGCCGCTATGAACATAGTGGAACATGTGTCTTTATTACATATTGGAACATCTTCTGGGTATATGCCCAAGAGTGGAATAGCTGGGTCCTCAATTCTTTGCTCTCCCCATTTGCCTAAACCAAAGCTCACCAGCAGTTCCTCTGCTCTTTCTTCTAGCCAGTCAATCTACTAGCACTAACTTGTTGTTTCCTTTACCAGCTTCTCAGGTGGACCCCCGAGTTTGGGACATCCAGAGCCCCTCTGTTTCTAAACATCATTCTCCTGTTGTCATCCAGTTACTGGACTCTACCAGGAACATCACCCAAGCTCAATACCCACTCTCTCTCCAGAGCCTCAGGGGACTTAGCCTATCATTTCTGACCTCTTAAGGAAAGAACTCCTTAGCCCCACCTCTTCCCCCTTTAACACCCCTACACTAGCAGTTAAGAAGCCTAATGGTACCTATCGACTGGTTCAAGACCTCAGACACATTAATTCTGCAATGGTCCCCCTCCACCCTGTTGTGGCTGACCCTTACACTCTTCTTTCCACAATCCCCTCAGGAACTTCCCATTTCTCAGTCCTGGATCTCAAGGATGCAATTTTCTTTATCCCTCTTGATGCCCAGTCACAGAATATATTTGTCTTTCCCTCGACAGATTCTGAAACCTACTTTTCTACCCTGCTTACCTGGACTATTCTACCTCAGGGATTCAGAGACAGCCCACACTTATTGGGCCAGGCCCTGGCTTACTCTCTTTATCTCTCCCTAAATCTAAGATTGTATTTTACTTAGATGATGTCATTCTCTGTAATACGTCCCTAGAGATTAGTCAAGATGACAAATCTGCTCTTCTAAATTTCCTTTCCAGTCAAGACTACAGGGTCTCACCTTCTGAAGTCCAACTGTCCACTCCTCAGGTCACCTATTTGAGACTAACAATTACTCTAACCCACTAGGCTATTACCTAGTACGAACGAACTATTAATAGAACAAATCTGATTCAGTCTCTATCTGTTTATTCTAGAAAGGAAGAGATTTTACCATTCCTAGAAATGGCCAGCTTTTTATGCTCCTGCATTCCTTCCTTTTTCCTCCTCTTGCCCTTTATATGAAGCAGGATTAGGTCCCACCCACAAACCTCTTCTCAAACCTGTTACCAAACCCTTTCAAAGGCTCCAACAGGCTCTCCTTAAGGACCCACCCTTATCTCTCCCTGATCTAACTCGCCCTTTTCCCCTCTATGTAACTGAAAAGAAGAGATTTGCCCTTCGAGTCTTAGGTCACCAACTGGGGACCTTCTTTTGCACCTGTAGCATACTTGTCAAAAAAAACTAGATCTAACCATCCAGGGATGGGCACCTTGTATTCATACATTAGCAGCCACTGAACTCTTTATTCAAGAGTTAAAAAAAAAAAAACAAAACTAACTTTGGGGTTACTTATAACTGTCCTCTCTTCTCATACCCTGTCATAGCTCCTAACTTACAAAGGCTTACAAACTCTACCTCTCTCCAGGGTTCTTTCTCTTCAGGAAGCTCTAATAGAAGACTCCACACTCATCTTTCAATCATGCCTGCCTCTTAATATTTCCAGCCTTCTTCCTTGACCTAATACTAACCACTCCCTATCTCACACCTTCACTGAAACTTTAGGGAAGGGCACACTGCCTCAAGCCATTTATACCTGGTATACAGATGGAAGCTCCTTTCTATATGAAGGAGCTAGAAAAACTGGCTATGCCATAGTATCAGACACAGGCCCTTCCTACTCACACCACTAATCAGCAGGCTGAACTAATAGTGTTTATCCATGCCTTTCAACTGGTACAGAGACAATCCCTCAACATCTACAAAGATTCCAATTGTCCCCTGCAGACCCCACCAGAAGGATGACTCTGTTGTCTCCAAGGGAAACAGCTGAGCCAATGAGGCATCTAGAGCTGCAGCTCTCAGAGGCCTGGACTCATCTTACTCCCCTCAGGACACCCTCACACTGCAACCTACATCCCCACCTTCATACCCTTCATACCCTGTCACACTCTGTCCTATCTTCACCAACTCTTTCACCTTAACAGCCAAGCATTTGTTGTCTTCTTTTGTCAAGACCCACCTACAGCCTACTCCTGAGGACTTAAGTTTCTTAAAATCTATCACTGCTTCTTGCAAAAATCTGTCAGATGTCAAACTCCAACTCAAGGTATCCTAGCACCCTTTTTCCTACCCATCAAGCTAGTGGTTCCCTTCCTGAAACTGACTGGCAACTTGACTTTACCCACATGCCCACTATCAAACATGCCACGTACCTCTTGGTCTTGGTGGACACCTTCTCAGGGTGGGTAGAGGCATTTCCCACAACTAACAAAAGGGCTCAGACAGTCTCTGATCTCCTCCAAGAGATCATCCCCCGGTTTGGTGTCCCAGCCTTCCTCCAGTCAGAAACGGTCCTGAATTTACTTCTCACATTTCTCAGATTCTATCTAAGGCCCTAGACATCCCCTGGCATTTTCACATTCCCAACCACTCTCAGTCTTCAGGAAAGGTAGAAAGAACTAACCACTCTTTAAAATCCTCTCTTGCTAAGCTGTCACAGGAACTTCACCTTGATTGGGTAAAACTCCCACCTCTGGCTCTTTTCAGGCTATGAGCTCTCCCCAAGCGACTTCTCCTCATCTCACCCTTTAAACTCATGTATGGAAGTCCAGTCATAACTGCTGGTCTTTCACCTAAATGCTCTCCCCTCTCAGACTATCTTCTCAATCCATTACTTTGCCACCTCCGTTCTCTCCTATAGAACTTCACTGACCATCATCTACTGTGACCACACACTATCTCCTGTCCACTGCCTGTCAACATTGGAGACCAAGTCCTTATATCCCCTCTAGATCATCGGCCCTCACCCCTCTCTCCCAAATGGCAGGGCCCTTTTAAGGTAATTCTTGTGACCCCTGCAGTGACTGCGAGGGACAGTCTCATTGGGTCCACCTGTCTTACCTCAAATCTTTCATCCCTCCACTTAAAAATGACTCTTCTGTCATTTTTCAACCCTAATAGGACCATGCTCTGTTAAGCTCCAGAGGACATCAAGACCACCCACCTTGTCCCCAATCCCAGAAAATGAGACTCCACTCTGGCAGCCGATCTCAACCTCACTGGATTAGACATGGGTTTCTCATCTTCCCCCTGCTGTTTGTTTCCATCCAGGGTAGCCCTTACATCTTGAGATTTGAAGTTTTAAAAACTCCCACAGATAACAGTCTTCCCAAATAGAGTCTGGAAAGTGCTCCATAGCCAGATATCAGGAACTGATCCAAATTGCTATCATCCCTGTATCTGTTATCCCATCTAAATATTATTGTGGGAAGCCGCCTGAGTCGCACCCACATTCGCCATTACAAGATGGCGCCTACATTCGGCCGAGGACAAGTTGTAAACAGGCTAGTGCGCATGCACCTGGTAATTTTCCACCTCAGAGTCTCAGCCTCTCTCGTGGCGGCATCTGGCCTGATGTGCGGGGAGCCAATGGGGAAGCTCCATGTCCCAGGCAAGCGCTGTGACCTATATAAGGGACGGGTGTTCTATTGTTCGGGGTCTCCACTCGTGGCAAGCTTATGCTCTCCCTCTCAAGATGCATTAAAGCTTTACTGCAGAAGGATCCTTTGTGTGCCGCGTCGTTCTTGCTGGCAAGACGGTAGCGCGGGACATCTGGTGCCGAAACCCGGGAAACTTTGTCATCATCAAGCACCTTTGGAGACCCCCTGGAAACAGGGAGGATTCAGAACTGCAGGGAGGTAGGTTCGGAAAGGCATGTTGACCCTGGGTCTTGATTTGGGATTGCCCCCTTTTTGGTCTAACGCTGTTGAAGTCTTGCTAATTGTGTTAAGTGCCCTCATTTTGGTTTTACTGTCTTTGTATTGCTGTGAACAAGATGAGGCCTGTGTAGATGCTGTAAGGGAGGGGCAAATCACCCCTGAAAGGGTCCAGGACACCATGTCAGAATCCGAACGGAGTGAGAGGATGGGTACCCAAAATCTCAGCAAGGGAAAAGGACCTCCTGGTAAGTCTAAGGACGAGGGAGAGATTAAAGACAAAATGAAAAAAAACTGTCCCCCCGACAAGGCTGTGGGCAGAAAAACGATTCTCATACCCAAGAAAAAAGTAAAAAGAAGGGGGGAGAGCCTCTACCCAGTTCAAGACCTTGAGGCTCTTCAATTGGAAACTTCAGACACTGACCCCCTTAGCTCTAGTGAGGAGTCAGAGCTAGAAGAGGAAGCGGCGTGGTATGAGGAAGATTGGCCGCCCCGTAATGGGCAGATGAAGCAGCCGCCTTCTTTGGCCCCTACGCGGACCGTGCTTTCCGCACCTCCCCCTTATGAGACGTGCCCCAACTCCTTTTCTTTTCTCTCTGACAAGGTTAGGAGAAAGGTACAAGCTGCTTTTCCAGTTTTCGAGGTAGATGGTGGAGGGCGAGTTCATGCCCCTGTGGAGTACAGCCAAATTAAAGACCTGGCTGAAGCGGTCCGAAAGTATGGGGTAAATGCTAATTTTACTATAGTAATGTTAGAGAGATTTGCCGGGGCGTCCATGACTCCCGCCGATTGGCAGATGCTGGCCAAGGCTGCGCTCCCTACAATGGGCCAATATATGGAGTGGAAGGCTTTATGGCATGAAGCTGCACAAGCTCAAGCCAGAGCCAATGCTACGGCACCGACCCCTGGACAGAGAGATTGGACCTTTGATATGTTAACTGGCCAAGGTCCTTTTGCGGCGGATCAGACTGTATTCAGGCAGAAAAAAGACTTTGGTATCTCTGCCATTATCATAGGTGTGGTGGCAGCGGCTGCGGTTACAGGGGCCGTCACTGCGTCGGCCCTTGCGCTCTCTGGAACGATGCAGACCGCCAATACCATTAATGAGTTGTCTGCAGCTGCCACCTTAGCTCTAGACAGACAGGTATCCGCCAATACTCAAGTCCAGGGGGACCTAATGCTGGTTAACCAGCACATTGATCTTATTCAAGAACAACTGGATGTTCTTTGACAGCTAGCCCAATTGGGCTGTGAACAAAAGTTGCCAGGACTCTGTGTTACTTCCATACAATATGACAGATTTACAAAAGCAGCTAACCTGTCTAAAAGTCTTTCACAGTATATGTTACAGAATTGGACCCTTAAATTTGATGAAACCTTGTGAGAACTGCAGACAGCAATTATTCAGATCAACTCCACCCGTCTTGACCTGTCCTTGACAGAGGGCCTCTCTACATGGATTTCCTCGGCAATTTCTTATTTCAAGGAATGGGTGGGGGTGGGATTGTTTGGAGCAGCGCTCTGCTGTGGGTTGGTGTTGCTCCTATGGCTCATCTGCAAACTCAGGGCCCAGACTAAAAGAGACAAGGTGGTCATTGCGCAAGCGCTTGTTGCCTTAGAACAAGGAGCCCCGGCCGGTGTTTGGCTGTCCATGCTTAAACAATAGCAGTAGGTCGCCAGCCAGACAGTTCTTGCACACCCGCGAGTCTAGTCTCATTGCACCGGGTAGAGTGTTTGGTCTGAGCAGCTCTTGAGGGATGTTGAGCAAAGCATCGCACAAGGCGGTCATCATTGTGGGCCGCCTTGGGAGATATGTCATCTACATGAGGGTTGAGTGCCCTAGTTTCCCTCCCTCTAAAAAAACGGCACTGGGCGGGTCAGGAAGACCTCGGGCGCGCATGAGCTTAGGGGTCGTCTCCTGTACAAGGCCCAACCTTTTGGTCAGGGGATTTGACC
Organism: Rhynchomys soricoides; assembly: GCA_019843965.1. Classification (NCBI taxonomy): domain Eukaryota; kingdom Metazoa; phylum Chordata; class Mammalia; order Rodentia; family Muridae; genus Rhynchomys; species Rhynchomys soricoides. The sequence goes on along the minus strand of JADRCH010000067.1, from coordinate 17,261,544 downwards.
TCTGTCTCCGCCCTCTTAAGAGTGTCCTACTTTGCTTACAGAAATAAAAAGGGGGAGATGTGGGAAGCCTCCTGAGTCGCACCCACATTCGCCATTACAAGATGGCGCCTACATTCGGCTGAGGACAAGTTGTAAACAGGCTAGTGCGCATGCACCTGGTAATTTTCCACCTCAGAGTCTCAGCCTCTCTCGTGGCGGCATCTGGCCTGATGTGCGGAGAGCCAATGGGGAAGCTCCATGTCCCAGGCAAGCGCTGTGACCTATATAAGGGACGGGTGTTCTGTTGTTCGGGGTCTCCACTCGTGGCAAGCTTATGCTCTCCCTCTCAAGATGCATTAAAGCTTTACTGCAGAAGGATCCTTTGTGTGCCGCATCGTTCTTGCTGACGAGACGGTAGCACGGGACATATTATGATCTCTATATGTGCTTTCTCTTTGACCAAACAAAAGATTATTTTAGAAAATGACCAGACAAATATGGGGGCTGTCCATTTTAGTATTGTCAGATATATATGCTAGGATCACGGACCAATCATTTCTTCTATCAACACCGCAAGATACTCTTTTTCTACATACAAGACCCATGGGATTCCAGGTTGGAGACAGGAGTTGTTAGTAAGCTCTACTGTAAAAATCAACCCAAGTCCCCAGTAAGTACTATCTGTATCCAGAGAAAATATGTCTCAATTGTCCAACCTCTAGACATTAGAAAAGTAGGAGAAGTAATCAAACATTTCTCCAAGGTCCTTACCTCTTTGAAATCACCCCTCATAAATGGCACTAACTTGTCCTTTCACCTTTTGCTTCAGACCTTGACCTTGGTGTACTACTAACTTCTTAATGTCACCATGCCTGGTCGCTTTAAAGATTGTTAACTATACAAGTGGGTACTCCCTTTCGTAATGCCTTTTCTAGCCATCCTCCTGGTGTTACTATTCACTCCTTGTCTCATTAATCTGTTTCTACATTCCTTCAGTGACAAATACAAAAAATTTCTAACCAAACTATTAATCAGTTTCTGTTATGGGATTACCAGCCACTGCCCAGAGAAGAGCCATTGTCTACAAAGGAACTTGATGCAAACATTTACCAAGTGGATCTTGATGGTGAAAGTCAGCTACACCCCAAAATAGATGATGCCCCTACACAGCAGGAAGCAGCTTAAGAGACAAGATGCCCCAATTTGATTCCCTTTTCACCACCAGCTTCCACTCCCCTTTTTCCTTCTTTTTACAATAATAAGGGACCTATGCTGGCATCAGGACCTCTGAAACTAGGGACATCATGCCTAGGCGAAAGCTTGACCCACACATCTGTTGCCACGGCAACAGCCACCATATTCCCAGAATCCACTTGGCCCACCTCTCACCTTTACCTGTGTCTATGTCACTACCCATATATAAATTGAAGACCCCTCTGATTCCAATATCTCTCTCTTCCCCCTTTCTCTTTTTACCACCACCTTCCCCCCCCCCCTTTCAATAAACCCCACATGGAACTGTTTTGCCTGGTGTGGTCTTTCTGGAGCTGCATGACCATCACAACACCTACCAATTAAGGAAATAAAAATCAAAACAAATTTGAGAATTCATCTTATCCCAGTCACAATGGCAAAGATAAAACCAATACCAACAAAATGTGGGATGGAGTATTGGGAAGAGGAAACCCTTATTTATTTTGGAGAGATTGCAAAGTCTTTCAGTCACTCTGAGTATCAGTATGGAGAACTCTCAAAAAGCTGGAAATAAACCTACTATATGGCTCATCTATACCAGTTCTTAGCACAAGCCTATAGGATTTGATATACTATACCACAGATAACTTGCTCAGCCATGCGCTTTGCTACTCTATTCACAATAGAAATAGAATGGAAACAATCTAAATGTTGTATAACTGATCAAAGCATAATGAAAATGTGGTACCTACACACCACAAAATACTGTCTTGTTGTAAAAAATTAAAACATAACTTTTGCAAATAAATAGATAGAACTAAAGGAGGTCACATTGGGTGAGGTGCCCAGGACCAAAAGGGCAAATGGTACATATTCTCTTATCAGAGATTCCCAGCTCCAAATCTTCAGATATGACCATATTTTATGGAGTAACTCCAGAAATTAGGAAAGTAAAAAGGGACTATTGCTGGGGTAGGGAGTTGGGGGAACAACTGACAGGTGATTAGCCCTGCCCAAGTGATCTGTTTGTGGAAATGAAAAATTGGAGTGGAATGGATCAAAATACGGAAGAAGGAGGATAGCGTAATAGTAAAATGCTTTGAAATGTCATGGGGATCATACTATTAACTATGTACCTCACAAAAGATCTCCATAATAACATGTGGATGCCTATAAAAACTTGTAAGACTACATAAATAAATTTATATAGTTAAAACAAAATGTTTATGTCTGGTTTGATAATGCTCCCCCAAAGAGCTATAAGACCACTTAACAAAAATTCCAATACCAGGCATGAGAAGATCTCTATCGAGTTGGTGGTCAGGGCTGTCCGAGAAATTCACAAGGATTATAGGACATTGCTATTACCCTTGACTGATGTGCCCTTCACATTTCAGAAGTGGAAGGTAAGTCTCTATTGCATAAGACTGAATGGACTTCAGACATAGGACTCAGAGGCTACCCAGCTGGAAATGATTTGAATGACTTTCCATGAGGACTCTCTTCCACAATACTAGAAGATGTCATGCACGTTTCCAAAGAGTTCTAACTAGCTGTGGTGCATATTAAGCATGGCATCATACCATTCATAATACAGTAGTGACACACATACCTCGGTGGTAACCAAACTGTTCTCTAATTAGACTTAAAACCTGCTTAGCAACACAGAAACCTTTCTAGAGATTGCAAACCTAGCCATGTACTATCAGGCTCATCGAAGTCATAGGTTTTGGAGGAGACTCTACAACTGAAACTTTTCAAATCAGCATAAACTCTGTTAACTCTATTCTAAATATATGTTCTTATATCTACAAGTAAGCATAGCTCTAAGCACTCATCACAGAAATTTTTATTTCAGATTATTACAGATGACCAAAAGCAATCA
>JADRCH010000067.1:17135437-17258476 GCA_019843965.1 Rhynchomys soricoides | reverse complement strand
GATTGGGTTTTAAGCCCAGTTAGAGAGCTGTTGGTTAAAACCCAGGTATGTGTGTTACTACAACACCCTTGAGACTATTTGATTTTCCCTTTGGAAACTTACATGGATCCCTCTGGTACCATGAAAGCTAGTTTTCAGTAAGTAAGTTTTCAGACCAGCTCCACATTGGGGTCTTTTGTAAGGCATTTATATTCTACCTCTGGAATGGGGTGAAAGACAACCAATGTCAATGTCAATAGCCTGTAATATATAGTGAGTCTCTTTGACAGTGCTAACAGTTCAATAATGGCTTCCCATGTGTGCATTGGGGATTTTGTTGAGTGGTTGTTACTATTGTGGGAAGGAGCATGGTTAGCCCAGGTGGGGAATTTCATTTTAACTATTAATGCAGATACACTGACTTATGTGTACTATATATGTTGTTTTGTCAACAGTTAACAGTATGATTCCTTGCAACTTCTTAAGGCATGATTATAGTTATTTTATCTTCTACCTTCCTTCTTGTGTGCTAATCTTCCCTTTGCCTCTTTTGTTGCCTTTTAAATTTCAGAGCACTTCTATCTTCTTAAATTCCTCTTTACTGTTCCACCACAAACTACGAGACAATGCTCTTTTTGCTTTACTGTGTTCTTTATTACTCCAGGATATGTACTCACCTCTGAAAATTTTGGGTTAAGAAAGAAGAGAACATGGGGTGCTAGTCCTTTGGGGTCAAGATAACATCTCTTGGTATGATAATTTTTAGTTCTATCAATTTGTCAGCAAAATTTATGATTTCATTATTTTTTACAGTTAGATAGTATTCAGTCCATAGTATGTATGTACTTCATTTTATTATGCATTAGTCATTTGTAGGACATTTACATTGTTTCCATATTCTAGTTATTGTTAATAGAGCAATGATGAGCATGGCTGAGAGCATCTGTAGAGTAAGATGTCAAGTACTTTGGGTATATGCCAAGGAGTGGAGTAGCTGGGTCATATGGTAGAGTTATTTGCAGCTTTATAAAAATTAACCCCAATGATTTCTACAATGGTTCTATTAGTTTGCAATCCCATGGATCTTAAGTGAAGGTTCCCTTTTCCCACATTTTCTCCAGAATTTGTTTTTAGTTATCTTTTAATCTTTGCCATTGTGGCCTACGTAAGATTAAATCTCAATGTTGTTTTGTCTTTCATTTCCTTAATGAGTAGGACTGATGGACCCTTTTAAAAGATATTTATTACCCTTTTTATTTTTGGTTGAGAACTCTCTGTTTATATCCCAGGCCCTATTGCTGAATGGGTCATTTCTTTTTGACTCTTTATACCTATGTTTTTAAAAATATATTTTAGATATTAATCTATTTTAAATATCAATCCTCTGTTAGTTAGATAGCAGAAAAAAATGTTTCACACCCTGTAGCTTTTGCTTCACAGGTTGATTTTTTCCTAGCTGTACAGAAGTGTTTTAGTTTCTGAGGTCCCACTTGTCAATTACTGGGCTTAACACTTTGATGAATAGAGTACTAGGCAGAAAGTCCTTTCATACATCTGTATTATGTAAGGTATGCTTAAGTTTCATTCTAGGAATTTTAATATTTCAGGTTTCATGTCTAGGTCTTTGATACATTTGTATCAGTTTTCTGCAAAGTGATATAAATGTGTCTAATATTCTTCTGTATGTGGAAATCTGGTTTTCTCAGTATCATTTGGTAAAGATGCTTTCTTTTCTCCAACATATATTTTTGGTATCTTTTTCAATTTCTAAGTGACTGAAGATATGTGTACTCATGTTTGGGTTTTCAATTTTGTTCCACTGGCCTACTTGTCTGCTTTAGTACTAGTATCATGTTGAGCTTATTACTGTGACGCTGTAATAGTTCTTGAGAACCAGAATGGCTACTACTCCAGTATTGTCTTTTTTCCTCAGGGTTGTTTTGGTCCTCTGGGGACTTTTGTTGTTTCATGTGAATTTTATGTTAGTTTTTCTATTCCTGTGATGAGTGGGCTGAATATTTTGTTTAAGAAAGCACTGATTTGTAAATGGCAGTTTCTTAAACAGTCATTTTAAAAATATTAATTTTACCAACCCATAGGCACAGAATGTCTTGACATTTTCTAGTGAATTTCTCTATTTTTTCTTTAGACACTTAAAGTATTCTTTCTAAAGATCTCATACCTTCTTGGTTGGGTTTATTACTAGAGATTTTACTTTATTTGAAGGTATTTTGAATGAAAATATGTCCATGATCTCTTTTTCTGTATTTATTGGTGGTGATATGTGTAAGTCCATTCTGTATTCTGAAATATTGCTGAGTTTATCATGTTTAGACTTTTTATCATAGAATGCTTCATATCTGTTACAGAAAACATTATGTCATCAGTAAATAGGGCTGGTTGGCTTTATCTTTTCCCATTTGTATTTCTTTAATTTCCTTCTCTTGCCTTCTTGCCCTATACTTGCCCCTTTTCATTATTGAGCACAAAGCACTGTCCTTCCTCCCTCTCTTCTCTGGAGTTCTGTGAGTGTCACCTAACGTTAGGCTGTAGGTCTCAGTAGCTGCTTCTATTAGTTTTTAGAGGAAGCCTCTCTGAGGAAGATAGAGCTAGGCACTCATCCTAGGAGTATAGCAGAATATCATTAGGAATAGTATTATTGATTATTGATTATTGTTGTTTATTTGTTTGTTGTTGTTGGTCCTGTTTGGTTCTACCTTAGGTGGCTGAGCCATCCAGCTTTTCAGTCCAGGCAGCCTACCTTGCTCTGGCTCCTTTTTCCCCCTCCTTCTCCCCCGGTTGAGCTATAATTCTTTTTTTTTTTTTATTTTCTATTTTAACAAATAAAGTTTTATTGAAACATAGTCACATTCATTTGTTTATTCAGTAACTATGGCTGTTTTCTGCTATGAAGGCAGGGTTATGCAATTATAATACAGACACTGTGGCCTGTCAAGCCTAGAATATTTACTTTCAGTCTTTTATAGAGCATGCAGGTTGACACCTAGCTGAGTAACAAGGGCCACATGCCTTACTGTACACTTGCATCGTTTTCAGAGGGATCCAAAGAGCTTCAGTCTGAGAAAATATGTGGACAGAAGCTCAGTGAGGGTGGCACAAACCTGTAAGCTAGCATTCGGGAGGTAGAAACAGGAAGATTTAAGAGCTTGTAGCTAGCATGCACTGTATAAGAACTGGTCTAAAAGTGGAGGAATAAATGACATGTGGCTTAAGGCTTTTATGACATTCCAGATGGTTTGAAGAAGAAAATTAAAAATGCAGGACAATAGGCAGTGTCTCTAGGCAATAATTTCAACGAACTGGATCGTTACAGAGAAAACCAAGAGCCAGTCCAATACATACAATTACTTTGTCAGTTAATATTTCTTGTCAACAGTATACCTCCTGCTGACAGAATTATAAGTGACTGACCAACTGTATCCACCATGTTGGTATACAGGCTTCTTTCTCTGAAAAAACGTCCAGAAGAGATGAAGAGGGAGAGGCTAGGAACTATGAAGCATTGCCTAGGGTCCTGGTGCCCAGGACTCAGAACTTCAGGGGAATGACAGGCAGTACTTCGGCTGCTTTCTCTCACAGTGTTCGTCAAAGCTCAGCTGCACAGCAGCCTCCATGGCCAGGATCTTGAGAGCATTGTTCCTGTATAAGTGCTTCATCTCTGTTTGGTGCCACTCCCAGGGCTTCTCAGATGGGGGTTCCACTGACCTGTGGTGGTTCAAGTACAGGCCATGGTCAGCATTCACATAATCAGTCAGGTGCTCTGCAGCCAGCTGCTGCTGCTGCTGTCTCTCTTTTCTGTGCCTCTCAGTCTGTGCGAAGTACTGGCGGAGCTCCTCAGTGATTTCCATATTGCTCAGGTTGCACTCCACTTCATCATCCGAATCCGACTCCAGCTCTTCCTCTTCATACAGTGCTTTATTTTCTTTTGTGATTGCTTGGTTTCTATTGCTGTTATGCAGAAGCTGCCCAGAAAATTAGAGATGGCAAACACTGTAGGGAGACTCCTGCCACGCCATGTGCTGGCCTTGAGGGTTCCAAGGATGCCCAGCATCATAAGCAAGAAAGTTCCGGGGAAGAACTCCATGAGGGAAGAACCATGGGGAAGTGAAAAAGGAATCCCTGAACTTTCTGTAGGAATTCTGGTGGCTTTGCATCCAAAGCATTGCATAATGATAATGTTGCCAGTATCTTGCATATACTGGGTGAGAATACCAAGGTGCAGTAGCCCTCCTTTTTGAGGCCATTGCTATTATCTCTGATTGCAAAAAGTCCAAGTGGGAATTCGTGGGCATGTAGCTTGCAGATCTCGGGCAGTGGGTAACCATGGACTTAGTTCTCGTGGTGAGGAGGAGAAAGCAAGCTATAATTCTTTAGCCAGTCTAGCCAGGGCAGAACCCCGCAAGGAGTAGATAGCTCAAGGTATAACCACTGATTAGGCCCAGTACCGCAGACCAGCAGACAACCTTGTCTTGTCCCTTATTTTAGAGGAATTGCTTTGAATTTTTCTCCATTTAATTTGATGTTGGTCATATGCTTGCTGCAAATTGCCTTTATTATGTTTAGATATGTTCCTTGTATCCCTAATTTCTCCAAGACTTTTATTATGAAGGCGTGTTGGATTTTGTTTAAGTTTTATTTTAGCATCTAATGAGAAGATCATGTGTTTTTTTCCTTCTTTCAGATTGTTTATATAGTGTGTTATGTTGACTGCTTTTTATATATTGAAGCATCCATGCATCATTGGAATAAAGCCTACTTGATTATGCTGGACGATTTTTTTTTCTGATGAGCTCTTGAATTCTGTTTGCCAATATTTTAGTAAATATTTTTGTATATATGTTCATAAAGGAGAGTGGTCTGTAATTCTCTTTTATTGTTGTGTCTTTGTGTGGTTTTGGCCTCATGAAATTATTTTGGCAAAGCTCCTTCTGATTCTATTTTGAGAAATAATTTGAGGAGTATAGGCATTAACTTTTTTTTGAAACCTGGATAGAGTTATTCACTAAAACCATCTGGCTCTGGGTGTCTTTTGGATGGGAGACTTTTAGTGCATGGTTCTATATCTGGAGGCATTCTAGGCCTATTTAAGTTGTTTTTTGTTTGTTTGTTTGTGTTTTTTTTTTTTGTATTTTGGTCTTGATTTTACATTGGTGAGAGGTGTCTATTGAGAAAATTACCCAATTCTTTTAGATTTCTAATTTTGTGGAGTACAAGTTTTTGATGTATGATATAATGATTCTTTGGATTTCCTCAGTGTCTGTTGTTATGTTCCCTGTTTTGTTTCTGATCTTGTTTATTTGGATATTCTTTCTCTGCCTTTTAGTTAGTTTGGATGAGGGTTTACCTATCTTGGTGATTTTCTTAAAGAACTCTTTCTCTTTTTTTGATTCTTTGTATTGTCCCCCCCCTTCTGTTTTATTGATTTCAGCTTTCAGTTTGATTATTTCCTGCAGTGTACTCCTCCTGGATATGCTTACTTATTTTTGTTCTTGAGCTCTCATGTGTGATATAAAGTTGCTAATATGAGACTGTCTCCAGTCTTAGTGCTATGGACTTTTAGCACAGCTTTCGTTGTGTCTTACATATTTGGTTATGCTACACAATCATTTTATTGAATTCTAGGAAGTCTTTTATTTCTCCCTTGACCTAGGGATCATTCAGTAGAGAGTTGTTCAGTTTCCCTGTGTTTGTAGTCTTTCTGTTCTTTCTGTTGTTGTTGAGGTATGGCTTTACTCTGTGGTGGTCTGGTAGGATGCAGGGGTTTATTTCAATTTTCCTGGATCTGTTGAGATTTGCTTTGGGACCAAATATTGGGACAACGTTGGAGAAAGTTCCATGAGGTGCTGAAAAGAAGGTCCTTCTCTCTCTCTGTCTCTCTGTCTCTCTGTCTCTCTGTCTCTCTGTCTCTCTCTCTCTCTCTCTCTCTCTCTGTTTGGGTGAAATGTTTTGTAGATATCTGTTATGTCCATTTGGCTTATATTGCCTGTTAGCTCCCAGGTTTCTCTGTTTAGTTTTTGTCTAGATGTCCAATGATGAAAGTGTGTTATTTAAATCTCCTACTGTGAGTGTATGGGGGTTAATGTGTACTGTAAGGTTTAGTGATGTTTCTTTTACAAATGAAGGTGCCCTAGCATTTACAGTATGGATGTTAAGAATTGATAAGTCATCTTGATGGATATTTCCTTTGATAAGTATGAATTGTCCTTCCTTTTCTCTTTTGATTAATTTTGGTTTGAAGTTTATTTTGTTAGATATTAGAATGGATACATCAGCTTGCTTCTTTGGTCCGTTTACTTGGAAAATCTCTGTCCAACCCTTTACTTTGAGGTAATGTCTCTTTCGTGTTAAGATGTGTTTCTTGTATGCACCAGAAGGATTGATCCTATTTATATATCCATTCTTTTAGTCTTTGTCTTTTTATTGGAGAATCACGTTTGTTGACATTGAGAGATATCAATGACCAGTAATTTTTAATTTTTGTTATTTTGTTGCTGTTGTTTTTTGGTGGTGCTGCATATGCATGCTACCATTTTTTTGTTGTTTGGTTTTCCTAGTGTGGAAATTATTTATTTCCTGTGTTTCTATGGTTATAGTTTCTATGGGAATTTTTTTTTTCTTTTCTAATATCTTCTGTAAGGCTGAATTTGTAGATAGTTATTGTTTAAATTTGAACTCTTCAAGGAATATAATGTTTATTTTATCTATGATGATTGAAAGTTTTGCTGGGTATAGTAGTCTGAACTAGCATCTGTAGTCTCTTTGAGTCTGCAGAAGCTCTGTCTAAGTCTTTATGTCTTTTAGAGTCTCTGTTGATACTTAAGGGGTTGGGAGGGTGATTGTAATAGGTTTTCCTTACATGTTACTTGGCCGTTTTCCTTTGCAGCTTTTATTATTCTTTCTTTCTTATGTGTGTTTAGTGTTTAGATTATTATATAGTGAGGGGACTTTCTTTTCTGGGCTAATCTATTTGGTGTTTTGTGTGTTTTTGATATCTTTATAGGCATCTCTTTCTTTAGGTTATAAAAATTTTCATCTATGATTTTTGTTGTAAATGTTTTCTGGGCATTTAAGCTGGGATTCTTTTCCTTCTTTTATTTCTATTATTATTAAGGTTTGTCTTTTCATAGTGTCTCACATGTTCTCTATGTTTTGTGTCAGGAATATTTTAGATTTAGCATTTTATTTGACCAATATGTTTATTTTTTTTTCTATCATATCATCAGTACCTGAGATTCAGTTGAGTATATAGTCTCCACCAAAGTTGGGGTTTGAACTACTGGAAGCACTCAAATTCTCTTGTCAAGCAGTGGGGTCTCTGCCTGAGTTGGAAGCAGGAGTTGTGGTGGGCTGCTTCATTTTTGAATCAGCAGCAAGTCTCTGCATGGGTTTAGAGGCAAACGTTTTGGTGACCTTTATGGTCTCTGGTCCAGCAAGGAGTATCCTTCTGAATTTGGGACTAGGATATGTTGATAAATAGGTAAGGGGAAACTGGAGATAGGGTGAATTGCCTACCTGGTCTTCTAGCTAGTATGGCCTGTGGTTGAGTAAGGGGTGTCTGCCTGAGGGAGCACAAAATTTGGTGATTTTGGGCAGCATGCCTATCTGGTCTTCTGGCAGATGAGGATTGTGGTTGCACAGGGATTTTTGCTAGAAGGAACCTGTTCTTCTGGGAGACAGGCTTGTAGTTGAGCAAGGGTATTTTCTGACAGGAACCTAGAGAGTGGGGAAGGACCACTGCTTGGAATTATCTGGTCTAGTAGTATATCTTATTTTTCAACTTCTCTATAGGACATTTGTTGAAATGTTGCCTTAAGATGCTTGAACATTGTTAACTCAGTACTAATCTGGTATCAAAAAAAAAAAAAAAAAAGAGCAAAACATGTTGTGATTGTGTTTTGTCTGAGTTTATCTTATTTAGTGATAAATAAGTTTTCCAGGAAGAGGTGGTTAGGGGGAACAGATGTAACAGAAGCAGTTAGCATTTATGAAAGACTCAAAGGTCTCAAGAATAAGAATAGCATCACAAAGAAATAGGAATATTTGTTGTAAGACATTTAGGCCTAACTTAACATTTCTAGAAAGTCAAAAATATTCCTGGGCTGGAGAGATGGCTCAGTGGTTAAGAGCACTGTCTGCTCTTCCAGAGGTCCTGAGTTCAATTCCCAGCAACCACATAGTGGCTCATAACCATCTGTAATGGGATCTGATACCCTCTTCTGGTATCTGAGGAGAGTGACAGTGTACTTTCAGACATAAATAAAATAAATTTTTTTAAAAAAGAATATTCCTATATCACAAATTAAGATGTTCATTTAGTTCCTTAGAGAACTTAAATCTTGAGACATAATATTCTCCTTTTGTTTTTATTTCTCTGATTTCTACCATAAAGGAAGCATTGCTATTTGTAATCATTATGTAATTAATGATTTCTGGTTTTGATTAGTATGCTCATCTATGAACTTTATTTAAAAATATTCAAACGATAAAATGGTGAAATCTCCAGCTATAGTTAGCTGTGTGATTGCTTTGGATATGAGAAAGCTGAGACAAACTTTTAGGATGCTTGCCAACCATCAAGTGCAGTTGCTTCCATGCTGAGAACAGAGCAGCGTTAGCTAATCTCTAAGGAGAATCTCAGCTAAGAATGTAGTAACAAACATAAGCTCCTTGCAATTTTCCATTTTATCTTTTATCTCAGATTCTACCTCACAAAACTTCTGATCAAGGAGTGTCTTTGAACATTTCTTCATACAAAAAAGAAAGTAGCAGTTGCTTTCTTGTGGGTGTTGCAGTTCCTTAATATAGGTGTAGGAGGATTATTTGTGATTTATTTTCATTCGTTTATTCTAGTGACAAATGTTTGTGAGTTTCATATTCTCATAAAATAGTCAAAACTGAGAATTTATGCAGCTAATTTTTATGCAGTATTTTTAAGTTCTATTAGCTATTTCTCAGTTATATGTCTTTCTTTTGATCTCATAAAAATGTAGAGAGGTGTGATGAGAACATACCCAATTAAAGGCATCAAAATAATAGACCTTTGTGACAAGAAATACTAGGAAATAAGCAATACACAAATAAAACCTGCTGAGAGGAAGGAAAGAAATAGGAGAACAGTGCTTTTGCTATGTGGTTGGCCTTGTGTTTTGTTTGTCTTGACAATTGATTAGATATCACTCTACAAAAAATTAAAAAAATTACCCTTTTCTGTATGTTACAGGAAGTTGACAGTTGGAAGTAAAAATAATAGCTTGTCTTCTTCCCTTCATTTTGATAACACCTTGTCTTTTGTTTTCCCACTGAGATAGGGTTTTTCTGTGTAGTCTAGTCCAGGCTTGTCTCAAACTGAGAGATTCACCTACCTCCAACTCCCAAGTTCTGGGACTAAATGTGTTCACCACCACCATCATCTGGCTCTTTCTCATAACTCTTAGTTACTGAAAAGTAAAAATGTAGATTATCATGTTTTCACTTTTTTTTTTTTTACAAAAGCTTATTAAATATATAGAATTTGTGGCTCACTCCTTATTTACTATTTAAAATTTTTGGGTGGGACAAAAATATATGGCTTTTAAATTTCTCTACATGATTCATTTTAAGCATGCTAAGTTTTGAGAGGCCCTGCCAAAGCTATATGGATGAATGCAAGGTCTTCATTTCCAAGAACTTCTCAGCTTGTTATAGGTTCACAAGTGTAAGATTCTAAGCAGTTCATTTAGAATTCTGAGATGTTTAGTTAATTTTTTAACGTGTTCACTAAAAGTTTTCTAATCCATGTCTATATTTTCTCTTCTTCATATAGGTCTGTTAAATTAGAATGCAGGTAATATGTACATAAAATTTTTCTATTTTAATGTTTATTTTATTCAAACTAGATCTTATATATCTTTTTTGGGATCTACACAGATATGAAAATGTATTTGATAGCTTTCTGATTGTGTTCAATAAGTTCTTCTGACACACTCCTATCCTATTCTTTATCAAGTAATCTTCTTACTTTAACTGGCAGCACCCTCCAATGCAGGGGCTTGAGGAGTTGCTGTAATTTAGCCAACCTTGTAGTGAGGGTCTCAGCACACATACAGATGGGAAATAAATCCAACCAAATTTAAAGGTCCTTCTACTTCAGCAAAATTCTTAGGAGACCAGTAATGCATGCAGAAATATTCCTTCTAAGGTAAAAGATAAATTATTTTCCTGGGCTCTCCTACCACCAAGAAAGAAGCACAAAGTTTAGTTGGCCTATTTAGGTTCCAGAAGCAGCATATTCCTCATTTAGGTTAATTCTCTGTACATACTAAGTGACTTGGAAAGCTGCTAGGTTTGTGCAGGGTCTTGAGAAGGAGAAAACAAGTCTAGGCTGTTGTGCTTTGATTTTCAGAAACTTGAGTGCCGTGGCTTCTGGGGGAAAAAATATTGTTCAGTGAAAGCAAGGGGTATCTTCCTCAGAGTTGGTACAGGACATATCCACATACCAAATTCTCAGCACAAAGAAGATTTATTAACCTGAAGAAACAAGAAAGTTTTCGTAGTGGGTGCTGCAAAGGCAGAAAGCAAGCAGCAACAACAATAGTAGAGCATAAGCAGCAAGCAGCAAGCAGCAAGCAGCAAGCAGCAAGCAGCAAACAAGCAGCAAGTAGCAAGCAGCAAGCAAGCAAGCAGGTGATTTTTGAAGGAGTGTGTTTTCAAGGAGGAAAATGTCAAGTTTTATTAGGGTGAGCTGGTAAATTCTGGATGTGTTAGCCAAATAGTGAATATTGATTTTTGGATCTTGGTGTTTTGTCCCAGGAATGAGTCAGTGGCCAAATAAAGGCGTGAACCTTGGGGGCTACCTTTAGGAGTGTAATCTATTTGTTTTTAGCAAAGGAAAGAAAAAAGTGAAGAAAAAAACTTTCAGTGCCATGATTGTCATGCTTGAACCTGTGTTTTCTATATGCTCAGGCCTGTTAGAGCCTTTTGTGATGCACACTTAGTAACCTTCAAACTGTTTATGTACATCTAGAACCAGTCAATGATTTCACTTAAGTTCACTGTTGTCATTCACCATATTCTGAGACCCTAGAAGTTGTAAAAGTTTATCACAGGGTAATTTACTATCCTTTGTCAGTTTAATCATAATGCTAAAAGCCACCAACAAGCATCATCATTTTCCTTATTTTTCTACAAATCGTCAAATGTTTCATATATAGAGTCACCAAATCCATTGCTGCTCAGAATTGCTGAATCAGAATAAACAAATGTATCTCCTTAAATTTGTAGTATAGATCATATCATGAGCTATCAGTATTTTTTGAGCTCCAGGAGAGGATTCAGTAGTTGGAGAAGCTTTAAAAATTTTAGGTGTTGGTGAATTGAAAAGCCTATAACAAATATTTACAGATTTGTATATATATTTCATATATATATATATACATATACATATAAAGATTCATCCTTATACTTCTGTTGTACTACTTCTAGTACCAATATATGTACTAGGCAATGTTCCCTTGAGTAGAAGAATTTATAGAATGAATCTCTCTACATATATAGAAGGGGTTTTATTAAAATAACAAGCTTCAGTCTAGCTAATCCAACAATAATTGGCTGTGAAAAAAAAGTTCAAGAATTCAGCAGATGCTCAATCCAAATGACTGTTTCAGCTGGTCTTTAATATACAAAGTAATCACAAAAGGTAGGTTTTAATGCCAGTGAAGGAATGGACTTGCTAGCCTAGCAAATAAGAAGTAGGCCAAGGGAAGAATTTTTCATCTTTCATGTCCTCATATAGGCTTCCAACAAAAGATGTGGCTTTGGTTATAAGTGTGTTTTCCCAGACCAGTCATTGTACTCAAGGTATGTGTTCTTGTCTGAAGATCTGGATTAAAAGTTTGTCTCTTCCCAGCCCAAAACATCTGGATTCTTCCTACTTCAAAACTTCAGACTAAAAATGGATCCTCTTACTTCAAATTAAGCAAAAGTTTTTCATAGGTGTTCCCTACAGTTTTGAATTTTAGCTAATACCAGATGCAGTCAACATGACAACAAAGAATAGCATCACAACTGATAAATAATATAAAGATATTATAACTAATGTTTCTAAGCAGCACAGAAGAAGCATGCATTAGAAGACAAATAAAAATAAATAACTGAGGAACAAATGTACTAATTGAGAGACAGTTTGCTTAAAAACCAGCATTATTCATGAACTAATGTGGTTGTTGAAAGCATATTTGAATGGTAAGCAATTTTTGTTTGGCCTTAAAATTAAGTCAAACTCATTGCTAAATTGTAGTAAAGGAGCTAACTGTAAATAACCGTACAAGCAAAGCTCTAGCAGCAGGAATTAGTTACATATGTGCATGAGGTAATGAAGCAAATGGTCTGTTCAAGAGAATAGTGTAAATACAACTTATATGAGTAAGGGGAACCAGAATCTTCAGAATTAGATCAGGTAAACTGTAAAACCAGTGCTAATTCCCGATTATACCAACTTAAATCAGACTTTGAAAGTATTAAATTAGTTAAATCAGATACTATTCAGGATAATTTATTCTGGGTGGAAGATAGAACTAAGTTCAGTTCTGAATGTACAGTGGCAAGTTATAGTCAAGAAGCTAAATAGAAGTTACTGCCTGAGAAAATATTAAAAGGAAACTTCAGACAGAATCAAATTTATAATTACTTAGGTGAAAAACTCTGTGACTGTGAAGGGATTCCCAGATATCTTTAAATGAAGTGAGAAGATACCCCTGAATATATATGGCAGCATTTCATGGATAGAATTCATAGTAATAAAAAGGAGAAAGCCAGCCAAATGGCTGCATTTATCTCTCTGTGATTAAGATTGTGGACATCATGTAGCCATCACTGCATACTCCTGACATCATGCCTTCCTTGTCATAATGAACTGCACCTTTGATATTACTGTCAAAATAAAGACTTCATTAGTCAGTTTTTATTAATTGTTTCATCATAAGAGTAATGACTAATATAAAATATTAATAATAAAGATCAGACTATGTTTTTAAAAAAATGTGACCATGTGGGTCTAAGGACTTTTAGATTATTTTATTTAGAGAATATTTGAAGATATGAGCTAGCAAGAAGTTATGGTACAAAGTCTTAATAGGCTACTTTGTTGGAAGTTCTGCATCAATGGTGTTATTCTAGGGTGTAGGAGCCAGAGCTCATATCAAGAGTCAGAACTAAGATATGATGGTTTTTTTTTTTCTATTGTGTTTCCATTTTGTTTTGGTCTGATAGCTCCTTGCTGGGCCTTCATTCCTTTTAGGGGATGGAAATATTTATTGTGTGCTCTTGTACACTGGTAATATAACATGCATTTTAAAAAATATTCTAGAAGCTCACTGTTAAGAAATCCTGTGAGTTACACCAAGATATTTTATACTGTCTGTGGCTATTTTGAGGAGAACATGAAAAATAACCACTTCCCCATGAATATGACCCCGATAGGTTATCCAATCTGAAATAGTATGAAACACCTATACATACAAGCAACATTAAATGGACTTAACAGTTTACATATTTATATGTGTGTTTTTGTGTTTGAATACATAGATATTTATATGTAATAATCATAATTAAGGAAGAAGAAGACAGTTGAAAATTAGTTGCAGGAAGAAATAGGAGGTTTTGAAGAGTGCAAGAGGAAAGGGAGAAATTATGTAAATATAGTACTCATGTATGAACTTCTCAAAGAATAAAACTTGTAATGAAAACAAAATAAAAACTTAAAAGAAGGTTAAAAATGTGTCAGTACATTCTTGTAATTTTAGAAGGGTAATAATCCATTTGCAATTGTGATAACTGTTACACTAGTCTTAATATTTTATTATATATTTCCATTATACATAGTGCTGCTTTTATGTAAAGTATTTCAAGCATAGCATATACTACGAATAGATTCAAGTTTTCTGTATTGAACTCTCATTCCCTTCTTCAGTCTAGCTATATTTAATAGATTACTGAGCAAAGAAAATATGCTGTGTGTGCCTAGATAGTTTTAATCAGTCTCAAAAAAGTGTGTCATATTATTTGCAGGAAAATGAATATAACTGGAGATTATCATTAATAAACCAGACTCACAAGAAGAAAAATCACATGTTTTCTCTCATTTTTGGATTTTAGGTTTTATATAGCTACATTAAAGATTACAGATTAATAGATGACATTAAAACAGAAAAGAGATGTGGGAATGATATTTGTGCTCAATATTCTGGTTTATAATTTTCAAAATTACTGGACTTGTATGAGATTAATTTATATGAGTTAAGTTAGGAAAATGTGCATCTTTTAAATCTTCAGAAAGTTAAGACATCTTTCTAGGAAGATGAGTCAAAAATAAAACAAAATTATGCTGTGAAAAAAAAAGACAGTAATTCTTGCTTCATGGCAAAACTCAGCAGATAATTACATAAGTTACATACATATTTTCTCAAATCATGCTTACAGAACTTTAAATTTTATTTGCATGTTATTTATAGTTTAAAATATCACATTACTTATACATTTAAATGTACACATTTAAGAAATGTTTTCTCTATTTTATTAAGCTTATATGTAACTATACATATTCAAAATTATGTATAAACTTATATTTTGTATTCCCTGCCTAAAATAAGGGGTGGTGGGTTTAAGCAATTTAATATTGTGGAAATATCACATATATTAAATGTGTGCTATGATATAATTTACATTAGAAATATGTAATATAGAATCACACTGATATACTTTTGATTTGGGGCTTGATGAAAACAGATGCTAGAATGTAATATTTGGTATAGGAATATGCAGTAGTTGAAACCATCAATTTGTGTTTATTGAACTCTAACTGATATGGCTACAATAATTCAAAATATAGTATCACGACTCAGCGTTAGACAGCTCTGGATGGTCTTCAAGTTATATACTTTGAAAATACAATGTGAAATCATCAGTAAAACATTACATTACTCCATGAGATTCAGCTTTAAGTAATTTTTCTAATTATGGATCAATATAGGAGGGCCCTGTACATTGAAGTTGGTGCAGGTGGTCCTGGGTTTTGTAAGGAAGCAAGTTAAGGATGCCAGGTGACACAAGCCAGTAAGCAGCATGGCTGCATGGTCTGTGTCATGCCTCCAGTTTTCTACCCTGTTTAAGTTTCTGTCCCATCTTCTGATGGTGATAAACAGCAATGTGGAATAAACCCTCTCCTGTACAACTTGTTTTTTACTCATGGTGTTTCATTGCAACAAACCTTTAAGTAGAAACAATATATACTTTTGTTACACACACACACACACACACACACATACACACACATATCAAGTTGTGAAATGGAGAAGAGAAAAATCTTTGGAAGTGTTTGGAGAAAAAGAATATGCATTCTTATAGATAAATTTAAGTCTTTATTCTAACCCTTCAATCCAACATAATACTTATGAAAAATTTCTTTTTCTGTTTGAAAGCAGCTAAAAGCCTTAATTGACCATATTAGATTTAGAAAAAAAAAAAAAGTGTGTGTGTGTGTTAACAATACCCCATATTTGTAAAATAAAATCTCATCAAAAGTCAAATAGAAAATCTGTCTTAAATACTATATCTATTAAAAGGCTAACATTCATTGAGTAGAAGAAGCTCTAACATGGAAAATTACACAGAACCAAGATTTTATATACTAATATAATTATTAATATAATTAATAATATTACATATCATATAATATATTAGACCTACTTAATTTTTCATGATATAACTGATCTTACTAAATGAATATTAGCTTTTAGTAGATAGAGTAGGACAAATTTTCTATTTGTCTTTTGATGAGATTTTATTTACAAAACATGGGGTGTTATTAACTTTTAGATTATACACTATTATAGCCAAATATGCAAGTAGGCTTAGGAAAAAAATTTCAACAGATCTAAATGGTTTAAGACTATAATATAAAAATGTAACTCCAGTAATATATCCGAAGCTATAGTTATATATGCATTACTTTCAAATATATTGCTATGAAGTAAAATTATTTTAATATTTATCTCAAAGATAATTAATAACAACCTACAATTTATGACATAAGAGCCTTTAATCTACATAATACTCAAAAGCAAGGATGAGGCATATTTTTTCTCGGATAATTTTTACTAAAATTGTTTCAATTAAAAACTATTTTGTTATAAAACAAAGTGCCCTTTTGAAGGGTTTGTCAGTGTAATAATGTACATAATACACTGACAAGCTCAAGTGACAGAATTTATAATATTAACCATGGAACATTTACCAGTTACTTTCTTTGGTGAAGAAGGGTTATCTCATAAATATGCTTATTAAAGGACATGGGGAGATTTAGAATAATTCTTTTGCTTTGCTGTAAGGGCCTGTGGTGAACATCTTCTTTTATTAATGTGTTATCCTTAAGAAACTATGACAACTATAATGGTTTCTGGTTTAAAAAATATACTTCTCCTATGTTTTAAAATATCCATGTTGAAATTTTAAAACAAAAAATTTTATTCTTTAGTTCTTTTAGAGTTTTAACTGTTATATAATGAGTTTTGATAATATCTACCTCCATTCAATCTCCTTAAACAACCAAACCAAACCCTTATGATGAATTTGTGCTTTCCAAAATATTCTCGGGCATGTAGTCTTTCATTGTAGCATGGTTGACATTTCAGGGACAAGTCTTACAGAAAACTGAACCTTCTTTTCTCAGGAGCAAATAATTGCAAATTTCTCCTAGCCTAGTAGTGAGACTGTGTGTCCAACTTCACACCCCATGCTGGGAATTTTTATGTCTTTGACTTGAATGGTTTTGTACATGCTGTAACAACTGCTGCAAATTCATATGTGCAGCTTCCCTGTTGTGTTCACAAGAGGTATGCTTGTAGTCATTCATGTATCTGCTCTTGCATTTTTTACTGCCCTCTCCATCTCAATGATCCCTGAGCTTTGGGAGGGAGAGTTTTGTTATATATATTCCCATTAGGGGTAATCATTCTGTGATCTCTTATTTTCTACATCTTGGCCAGATGTGGGTCTGTGAAAAAAAGTTAATATTTAAACACAACTTAAATCACCTTCAGCTCTCCAGACTATTTCAATTAGTTCAAGGTTCTTATATAAATATTCACCAACTTACATATAAGATTTCACATTTTAGTTATATGTATCACTGGATAATGTAATATTTTCTATTATATAATTATGTCATACATATTTTATAAAATAAAATATATTTTAAAAAGATAAAAGCTAAATTATAAGTTGTTGCAAAATCAGTTTTGCTGAGTGGTATGTTTTAATCCAATTGCCAGGTAATCTTTATAGTTATATTGGAATTTTCAGAGTCATCAAAAAGCAATGAGTAACCTTTAAATATTAATCCAGTGAGGATGCTCTTATTTGACATTTATAATATCATCAATCTAGTTATAAGAATGCTGAGAAATTCCAGCTCAAGTAATTTCTCCCAGCAATTTAAATATGTACCCTCTTTGTGTTGGTTCTTATAAGAATGACCTTCACAGACCTGTATGTTTGAATGCTTAGTCACCAGGAAGTGCCACTATTTGAAAGGATTATGAAGACTAAGCAGTGTGATCTTGTTGGCAAAAGTGTGTTACTAGGTGGTAGGCTATGAGGTTTCAAAAACCTATGCCAAGCTAAGAGTATCACTCTCTCTGCATAGAGATTATTATGCAGTTCTTAGCTACTGCTCCAGTGTTGGCCTGCATGCCACCATGCTTCCTGCCATAATTATAATGGACTAAGACTCTGAAATTATAAGCAAGCCCCCAATTAAATGTTTCCTAAGAGTTGATGTGACCATGATTTCTTTAAACAAATTGAACAGTGGTTAAGACATGCTCCAAATATAATATCAGTGATATAAAGTAGGTATGGGTAAATGGGTATATACATGTGTGCATAATATCCACATGTATGTGTACATATATTCATGAACAAATATATATCTGAAAACTGTATGGTACTAATGTTTTAGTACATAAATACATGGAAATAATGACACACACATCTACATATATAATTAAACACATAAATCTAGCCTTTCAACAATTCTATCATTTTTATGTGTATGTGTGTATATGGTGTAAGTAAGCAAATAAATGCCTTTTGTTGGCTCTATTCTTTCATCTTGAAGTAGATAAATTAATTGGCACAATATAATGATTACGTTCATAAACTTTTTCAGCTCATATGAGTATTTTAATACAGAGTTTGGGAGTCAGTGACAAGGGCCCATATGAAAATCTTTCATTAAATCTCATTTAAATTCATTCTTTAATTTTATTTTATATCTACTAAAGTAGACACAAACAATTAATTTAATACTAGTTCTAGTGTGATAAGAATGATCCCTTTACACACAATGGGCACCAGAATTCTTCCCAAGCCCTTCAGTCCTCCTATGCCATTTTCAACAGCAGATGTTCACACTTGAGAAGCAGTGATATTTACTACTCATCCCAGACAGGTCAGTGTAGCATTTTTCAAATGATCAGCAGCTTTCTAGCTAATATAGAAAATGACAAGGTGAAGTACTGACCTTAAGAGAAATGGGTGAAAGTACAAGACACTGATATAAATGCTTTTGCAACTAAATAAGACAGCAAAATCTAGTACCAGGTCTAAGAAAAGAAGACAAACATCTAGAGTTTTATACCATTGAATTCCAAGAATGATAATAAGAGAAATACTTAATAGATGGTTTGAGTGTTTTAATATTCGTCACTTTATAAGTCTGTAAACTACAAAAGCCTTTTATGTTATAATTAACTAATTCTGACTTAATTGTGCTTGCCCATGTAAGATTATCTGCATACATTTGATGATGCCTACTAGTCCACGAGTTTACTCATTTATTTCCACAACAGAGAAACATGCATCTAACTTTGGAGCTAGAATAGAGAAAATGTCTGCTGTTTTCTGAATTCACTGCAACTTAATTATCAGGGTGTGTATCTTAAATCCCTTGCACCTAATACAATTCTAGATACTTATTGTTCTGGTTTGCTTTCTACATTTCCATTTTTAAATTCTATGGCCTTTGTATGACAGGATTTGATCTCTATATTATTTGCATACAAGTCAGTAAAGTATTTCTCTATTTTCTATCTTCTCTCTACTTGGCTTTCTCTAAGTCATTTCTTAGTAATCTGTGATCTTTCCAGATTTAAATCATTCTCTGCATTCTGCAGATGTACATATTATCTCACTTCTCTGATTCTATTTTCTGAATATTTTAGGTGCCCTGGACAGAGCAGAATCTTAGATCCATTTTTATTCAGTGTACCCTATCTGTTATCCCCTCATTTTTCTGTAGTCTGGAGCTAAAGTAAGCTGATTATGATTATATAAGAAGTAGTTCCTTTATTCTTCTGGGCAAAACAAGGGAGCACTGATAATTTTCTTATAGAACACAGGCCCACAACAATGTTTTATCTGGAATTGCCAACATGAAAAATTTAGAAAAGGACTTTGGTATATACATTTATAGCAGCTCATGTTAGGCCCAGGATTATTTATTTTCCATTTATTTATCTGTATTTTGGTTTTCAGACTAATCTATAATGGATTTGAATTGCTACATATTACATAATATATTCAGGGATAAATTTTAGGAGTACTTTTCTGCTCATTATTGGCTAAACATTAATTTAAGATTTGAAGAGAAACAACATAAATGGGAGGAAAATGGAAAACAGTAGCTATATAGCAAGATTATTAAAGTTATTGCTTATTATTACTCTCAAGTAATATATTCAATTGGTATCTTCAATATGGTGAACTTATCTGAATGAATAAATTCCAACATTTTCCAGTAATTTTTCAAACCAAAACACAGATTATTGTTGATGTTATATAGAAGGGAAGAGAAGATAACAGCATCTCTGAGCAAAGTGGGGGTGCTAAAGACAGAACTGGAATTAGAATGTTGAGTCCTGCATGACCTTGAAAGGGACAACGTGACATGGTTTCCACCCCTGGAGTAGGGCCAGCAGGTCCTACTTGGGACGTTCTCACTTGGGCCTCCATGAGTGTTGATGGTGCCTACAGGCATAAGGCTTATTTGTATAATTATGTATATATTTTAATTTATGTTCCTCCTTTAGGGGACTGTCCTCTCTGGGTTAATGACTACATAATTATCAGAAACAGCACAATTCTGGGAAGGAAAAATATGTCTCTGTGACACTGAGGCCTTCAGGACATCCCTTAATGCTGTGGGAAAGAACTCTGAAAACATGAGTTCAAGAATATATAACCCAAAAGGATAAACATGTATGTATTCACTAATAAGTGGATATTAGCCAAAAAAGTACAGAATTCTCAGGATACAATCCACAGAACTCATGAGGGCTAACAAGCTGATGGGCCCAAGTGAGAATGTCTCAATCTCACTTGGGAGAGAGAAGAAAGCAATGTCAAGAGGAGGGGAGGGAGGGACCCAGGTGGGAAAGGTGACAGGGAAGGGAAGAGGGGAAGACAATCAGGTATTGGGTGGAGGAAACAGGATGGAAGCCCTGAGAGTCAGCAGAAAGAGTTGAAACAGACAACCTCGGGAGGTAGGAAGTGGGGGGACCCTCTAGAATGTACCAGAGACCAGAGGTGAGAGACTCTCAGGACTCAAAGGGAGGGACCATAGATGAAATGCCCTACAGTGGGGAGAGGGAACTTGTGGAGTCCACCTCCAGTAAAAAGACAGGGCATCAAGTGGAGGGAACAAAAGAACTGCAGGAACAAAAGTGGAGAAAAGCCTGAGAAAAAGGAGGTCCAGTGGCAGGCCCAAATTGAGATCCAGCTCAGGGGGAGGCCCCAAGGCCTGTCATTATTACTGATGCTATGGTATGCTTACAAACAGGGGCCTATCATTACTGCCCTCCAAAAGGCCTAACAAGCAGCTGAAAGAGTCAGATGCAGATATTTACACTCAACCAATGGACAAAAGCTAGTGACCCCTATGGTTGAATTAGGGAAAAGGTGGAAGAAGCTGAGGAGGAGGGTGACCTTATAGGAAGACCAGCAGTCTCAACTAATCTGGATCACCAAGACCTCTCGGATAGTGAACCACCAACAAAACAGCATCCACCAGCTGATATGAAGACCCCAACATATATACAGCAGAGGATTGCTGGGTCTGGACTCAGTCAGAGAAGATGTACTTAACCCTCAAGAGACTTAGGGACCCAGGGAGTGGGGAGGTCTGATGGGATGGGGAGGTGGAAACTTCCCCTTGGAGATGGGGGTAGGAGGTGTGGATGTGGAACAGTTGGAAGGTGGACCAGGAGGGGGGATAAAGTCTGGACTGTAAAAAAAGATTAAAGAAAAGAAAGAAAGAAAGAGAGAAAGAGAGAAAGAGAGAAAGAAAGAAAGGAAGAAAAGAAGGAAGGAAGGAAGGAAGGAAGGAAGGAAGGAAAGAGTACTACTCAGTGTTTGGTACACAAAATATAATAAAGAAATACCACAATGGAAACAACAACAACAACAACAAAATCAGTCTTAGACCTGTTCTTTACAAGATTTCTTACAATATGAAGGGCTTACTGACCAAGAAGAGCAGAGGCAGCTGTACCAATAAGCCAGCTTGTCAGAAAGATATTAAGTAAGGAGATAAAAAGATTTAGGGAGTGGTGATTTCAAGGCAAGGTCGCACCCAGATAAGCCTATTGTTTGTATTTACAAAGGCAGGCCTATTTCTGAATTCACAGTCAGCCTGGGATAAAGCAAGTTTAGGTCCAGGAGTGGTGGGAGTGGTGACCTCAGGGTGTGATCCTATCCAGCTAAGCTTATTGCTGTGTTTTTGAAGGCAGGCAGATCTCTGAACTGAAGGATTGTCTACAGAGTAAGTTCCAGGACAGTCAAGCTTAGGCAGTGAAGGAGTCAGAAAACAAAAGAGAAATTTCTCACATTAAGAAAAAAATTGTCTATGTCTAGATTTGACAACCACATGCACTGTGTCCAGAGAACTGCTTAGAACTTGCTATGTTTAAAAAAATGTACTTGCTGTCTTTTTCTAAGAATCAAGGGCTAAGGTCATAAAATGCTGATTCAAGGGATAATCAAAAGGGTATATGACTTCATTGATATGCTTGGAGAGCTAACATAGCTCTTTTAGAATTTTTCTGGTGGATTTTCTGATTTTGGTTAGAAAAACTAAAAATGCTAGTTATAGAGTTAACACAGCTCTTTTAGAATTTTTCTAGCAGGTTTCTGACTTGGTTGGAAAACTTGAGAGCTATCTCAAGCATAGAGCTATCTTGAGCAGAGAACTATCTAGAGAGCCATCTCAAGCAGACTGCAGAGCTGTCAGCTTGCACCCTATCACTAACTTCAAATCATTTCTTCTACTGCTTTCAAATACTCCTTTCTCAGGACGCCCCTCTCCAAGCCAAGAATGGTCCTTGGTACTACCTTCCAATATTTCTTCCCATGTATAAAATTAGATAGTCAAAGGTGAAGAACCAAGCATATAAGTAAAGAGATTTATATTCTTCTTCCACAATTAAGATTTTTAGTGTCTGTTTGAACTATGTTCTGGCCTGGGAGACATAGAATCATATGCACTGACTACCAAGATATGCCAGAGAATATTTTTTGTTTCAAGCTATCTCAAAATTTTCTGTATAATATCTGGGTAGAAGTAAGCCTCATTGGGATACTTTTAAAACTAAGCATATTATTATTTGACTTTTTAAAATTTGTATTTTTATTGAAGACTAATGTGGATCACTAATCCCTATTAAATTATCAGTGAATGATCTTTGTTCCTCATTTTATTTGTTTCTCATGCATAAAAGAATCAAACAAATTGACAGTTATTAGTGAAACTTTGATGATTATTTAAAACCTTAAGGTAACTAGCTGAAATAAATATAAAAGAAATTATACTTCTGTTTTGAATTTGTCTACTTAAAAAATCTATTATTTATTTATTTATGATATGGCAGAGCTTTGGTTTGAGCTGCAGAGTTTATATACTGTCTCTGAGCATCTTACATGCTCTGGAGGTATCTTAAAATGTTTCAGGTTCATTGCATTTTAGGCTATGCCTAAAACTTGTAGGTTTGTGTTGTAGTTGTTACTGTTTATTTGTTTGGTTTAGATTTATTTATTTTTTGAATCTTATGTGTACAGGTATTTTTCTAGCAAATAGCAGAACTGGGACCATAAAGGACAAGGAAGTATCTAATTCCCTCCCGTGTAGCTAAGGTTGTCAACAGTTGTGAGCTGAGACATGGGTGCTTGGAACTAAGCTCTTCTCCTTTTCAAGAGTAGCATGTTCTTTTTTCCTCCTATGCTGAGAAAATTTTGCCAATGCAAGAGAACAACTATGGTATTCTTATATTTTTATGTTTAGGCAAGTTTCATGTAAGCCATGGTAATTGAAAAATGTGTGGCTAATATTTTCTTCTCCTTTGAATATTCTGTGCTAATACTTTGCTGGATTTATAAATTATTAAGAAAATCTTCATAGGGTTACAATTCTAGATATCTGTTTCTAATTTGAGATCTTGGTAAAAAGGGACAAGGTTTTATTGGCTTCGTTTTGTTAATTTAAAATTTTATTTTATTTAACTTTTTACGTTCCAATTTCTGCCCCTCCTGATACCCTCCTCACAGAGTCCCTCCTCCCTATCCCCTCTCCTTCTCCTCTAAGAGGTAGGAACCCCCTGGGCATTCCCTAACAGTGGAACATCAGGTCTTTGCAGGGTTAGGCACATCCTCTCTCACTGACATCAGACAAAACAGATGGGGAATGGATTCCACAGACAGGCAACAGTTTTAGTGTCAGCCCCTGCTCCAGTTGTTGGAGGACTCACATGGAGACTCAGTTGCACATTTGTTACATATGAACTTGGGGTCTTGGACTAGCCATTGTATTCTCTTTGGTTTGTGGCTTAATCTCTGAGAGCTCCCGAGGGTCCAAATTAGTTGATTCTGTTGATGTTATGTTGTTTCTATTGTTGTTGACATCCAGCCTTAATCCATGGTGATCTGATGACATGCAAGGGGTTATTTCAATCTTCTTGTATTTGTTGAAGTTTGCTTTGTGCCCAATTATTTGTTCAGTTTTGGAGAAAGTTTAAGGAGGTGCTGAGAAGAAGGTATATTCTTTTGTTTTGGGATATCTGTTAGATCCATTTGATTCATAACATCTTTTAGTTTCATTGTTTCTATGTTTTATTTGTTTTCATGACATGTTCCTTGCTGAGAAGGGGATGTTGAAGTCCTCCACTGTTATTGGGTGGGTTAAATGTATGATATGAGCTTTAGTAATGTTTCTTTTATGAATGTGGCTGCCCTTGGATTTCATACATAAATGTCCAGAACTGAGATGTCATCTTCATGGATTTTTTTCTTTGATGAATATGAAACGTCTTTTTTGATTACTTTTGATTGAGTGACTATTTTCATTGATACTAGAATGGCCACTCCTGTTTGTTTCGTGGGCCTGTTTGCTTGGAAAACCTTTTTCCAGCCCCTTACTATGAGATAGTACTGTGTTTGCTGCTGAGGTGTGTTTCTTATATGCAGTAGAATGATGGATCCTGTTTATATATCCAGACTGTTAGCTTGTCTTGGCATTTGCAAATTGAGTCCATTGATGTTCAGAGATATTCATGACCAATGATTGTTACTTCCTGTTATTTTGATGTTGGTGGTGGTGTGTGATGGATTCTCTCTCTCTCTCTTTTTTGTTTCTGCTGAGAGATGATTAATTTTTTGTGTATTCTTGGGCGTATTTTATTTACCCTCCTTGTGATGGAACTTTCCTTCTAGTATCCTTTGTAGGGCTGGATTAGTAGAAATATATTGTTTAAATATGGTTTTGTGGTGGAATATCTTGGTTTCTCCAACTATGGTGATTGAAAATTTTGCTGGGTATAGTAGTCTGGGCTATCATCTTTGGTCTCTTAGGGTTTGTAAGTCATCTGTCTAGGATCTTCTGGATTTTAGAGACTCTGTTGAGAGGTCAGATGTAATTCTGATAGGTCTTCCCTTATATGTTCCAATTTTTTTGTGTATTCTGTAAGATTTCTGTATGCTTATAGCCATCACTTTCTTTAGGTTAGGGAACTTTTCTTCTATGATTTTGTTGAAGATATTTTCTGTCCCTTTGAATTAGGATTCTTCACCCTCCTCCTATTATTGTTAGTCTTGGTCTTTCAATACTATCCCAAACTTCCTGAATGTTTTGTATTAGAAACATTTTAGATTTGGATGTTTCTTTGATCAAAATATTATTTTCTTCTATTGTATCTTCCATGTCTGAGATTCTCTCTTCCATCTTTTATATTCGTTTGGTGATGCTTGTGTCTATATAGTTCCTGTTCTCTTTCATAGGTTTTCCATCTCCAATATTGCTTCCATTTGTGTGGTGCATTTTTTCTTTTTGTCTTTCTTTCTTTCTTTCTTTCTTTCTTTCTTTCTTTCTGCTTCTGTTTCCATTTTTAGGTCTTGAACCCCTTTATTCATTTCCTTCACTTGTTTAATTGTTTTTGCCTGTATTTATTTAAGGGGTTTATTTATTTTCTCTTTAAATGCCTGTATCATGTTCATAAGATGAGATTTAAAATCATAGTCCTCATGTCTGTTATAATATTCAGGGCATTTTGTAGTAGAAGAACTGGATTCTAATGGTGGCATATTACACTGGCTTCTGTTGATTGTATTCTTTCTTCCACTTGCCTTTAGCCATCTAGTTTTCTCTGTTGTTGGCTGGCCTGGTAGTCTGTGAGCATAACAATCCTCTGAGACTTGTTGTCCCAGGTGGCAGCGGACTCCCAAAAGGCCAGCAGAGCTGTGGACTAGGGTGTGGAGTGCAAGCAGATCATCCATTGCAATTAGAGGTGTGTACTTGAAATAGAGTTTGTTGTCCTGAGTGGGAGCAGGCCTTCTGGGAGGCAGGCAGAGCTTTATTCTGAGGAGTGAGCATACAGGTAGAGGTATGGACCTGAAGGAAGATGAAGCTCCAAAAGTTATTTGTTTCTTTAGATGGAAGGAATTTTCATATTCAAATAAAACTTTCTTCAGACAAGAGAAACTATTTGACAAATTCATAGCTGCTATGCAGAAAATAACAATGTGTATGACAGCCAACTATGAGTTTATTATTTTTGTCAGAAGTGTCATATTTTAGAAATACTGCAGACAAATTAATAAGGAAGGCAGAACAAAGAGAGTTAAGATTTATTGTTTATGTTTGTGACCTTAAAAACATTTTACATTTTTTATTATTAGTTAATTACTTAATTTTCATCCCAAATGTTGCCCCCTTTCTCAGTCCCCACTTGCAGAGTTTTTCCCCATCCCTCCTCCATGTCTTAATGGGCAGGCAGCTCCCTCAGAATCTCCCCAATCTGGAGCATCATGTCTCTGCAGTACTAGGTACATCCTTTCCCACTCCGGTCAACTGTGGCAGCCTTCTGTTACACATGTGTTGGAGGCCTCTGACCTGTGTATACTCTCTGGTTGGTAGTTAAGTCTCTGGGAGCTCCCTGGGGTCTATGTTCACACTGTTAGTTTTCCTGTGGAATTGCCATCTCCTTGAGGGACTCAATTCTTCCCCTAACTCTTCTACTGAGGTTCCTAACTTCTGTTCAATGTTTGTCTGTGGGTATCTGTATCTGTCTCAGTCAGCTGCTCGGCAGAGCCACTCAGAGGGCTGCTATGCTAGACTCCTGTCATGAATACCATTTTTAGATGAATATTTTTGTCTTTGGTGTATTTCACTTACTGTAATGCCATCCAAATCCATTCATATCACAAATCACAAGATTTCCTTTTCTTGTGTAAACAGTCTTTGGTCTCTTTATATATTCTTCTGCTGATTTGCTTGAGATTGTTGCTGTTTTTTGGCTATTGTGAATAGTGTGGCAGTAAATACAGAAGTATAGATATCTGTTCAATGAATACAAATCTTGCAATTCATATGAACAGGAGCTAAGATTCAGGATACATTCTCCTGGAATTGTGATGGATAAGCATTCTCCACCTAAATCCTATCTAATTTATCTATTTAGTTTTACAACAGTGGGATCCTAGTCACTGATAACAAAGAGTAAATTGTGAATGGAAATGCAAGTAGAGAACATATTGTTTAAAGATGTAATCATCTTTATATATTTTCCTGAAAAGGCTGTACAGTGGTTGTAGAGAGGGATTGCGCTATATATACAGAGCGGTGTTGTTTACATTTTGATTACCAACCTAAGTAAAATATACTTGTTATAATATAAACCTACCAATCTTGTCTTCTTCACTCATCTTCAGCTAGCAACTTTTTGTACCTAATTCTATTCTATCCTTTAAAGTTCCATTCATTTTTCCCTCCCATTCAACGTCTTTATAAAAATATAATAGCAATATTAAATAAGTCAATATTGTGAGCCAATAGCAGACTACAACCAAACCTTGTAGATACATGTACTTATAGTAATTTTTAAATGGTAATTAAAAATTAATCTTTTGTTGCTAGCATACATTTTGGAAGGCTTACTGAGATACAATTTACATTCTTTCAACCTTATCCATTTGAATTCAATATTTTGGGTTGTATTTTAGAAAATATATCCATTATAAGTGTCCTAACTTAAAAAATATAAAAATTCACAATCCTACTCCAAATTCCAAGTCTTTTTGCACTTCCTTTCTCAATCCTAGTCTGAGGTTAAGCTTAGATAGTGACTACTTAAGTTTCTGTCTCTCTGTCCATTTTTTTCCGTCTATACATGGCATATAAACAGAATTCTATAATTTATAGTATATTATGAGTGTCTTAAGTTTGTGTGACATTTTTAGATTTTTTTTGCAATATATATCAATATCCTTTTTTCTTGCTGAATAACATTTATTTTTGTTTTTATATTTCTTGTTCTAGTCTCATTTCTGTCTCTGTAATGTAATACTCTGACCAAAAGCACTTTTACAGAGAAAGTATATTTTACTTACAATTCTGTATTAAGTCCATTGTTACTGGGAAGTCAAAGCAGTAGGTGCTTGAGAGAACTATTCGCCAATACATGCACACCCAAGAACATAGAGAAATAAATGTAAATATTTCCCCTACTTACTTTCAGCAACCTTTCTTTACTCATATATAGTTAAAGGCCCAGCCCATGAAATGTAGCCACCAACATTTACAGAGAGTCTCTCTACATCAGTAAACAATCTAGAGAACCTCTCCTACCATCACAGATATACTTACAAGCCAACCAGAGTATATTAATCTAATTTTAACATAAGATTCTTCTTGTTCTGTTCATTCTTCTATCTTTGAAGAAATGGCCATGTAGATATGTAATTGATATATTCCCAGTTGCTCATTTGTCTTTCAATGTTGAGCCATGAGAATTGATTCTAATATTCTGCATTCTGGGTATAAGTATTCATATATATATAATTTTAGCATAGATTTTAAAGTATTTTAATGGATAAGTAAATGTATTTATATTTGTTGTATGAAATGTGGTATTTTGATCTGTGGCCAGAGACCTCTGCCTGGGCCCCCAGGACTCCATAGCCAAATAGTGCTGGGAGGAAGCTAGATGCCCAGGAATGTAAAAAAGCTCTTTAGAGGGGATAAGAGGACTAAAACTGCTCAGCGGGACTCACCCAGAATCCTTGGGATACAGGGACTGAGGAATAACCTGGAGGAAGGAGCCTTCCAGTTTCCATCTGTGGCTGGAGACTTCTGCCTGGGCCATCAGGGCTCCATAGCCAAATAGCACTGGGAGAAAGATAGGCTCCCTGGAGTGTGGGCAAGCCTGTCTGCTCAGAGGGAACCACCTGGAAAACCCAGGACACAGGGACTGAGGAGTGGGCTTCTGGTTTCTTTTCATGGCCAAGGAGCAGATCCTGTGACACAGGGCTCCATACTCAAATAGTTCCAGGAGAGAACTGGTATCCCAGGAGTGCCAACACACCTTCAAGCACAGGCAAGATCATCAATTCTTTTCAAATTCACTGGACCAAGAGGGACCCTTGCAGAGCCATCAGGACACAGGAAACAAGGGATAGCTGGGGATTAGATCCTTCTTGTTTCTGTCTGCATCCCAGAGCTGACCCTGTACCACAGCTCTCTAAACCCAAATTCCCCTCAGAGAGAATTGGTCTTCCAGGACTATTGATATCTAAGCTTGCAGGAAAGACAAGCCAAGGTCAGAGACAGTAAGACTAGCTAACATCAGAGATAACCAGATGGCAAAAGGCAAGTTCAAGTACACAAGGAACAGAAACCAAGGTTACTTGGCATCATGAGAACCCAGCTCTCCCACCACAGCAAGCCCTAGATACCCCCAGCACACCAGAAAAGGAAGACTCAGACTTAAAATAACATCTCAAGAGGATTATAGAAGATTTTAAGAAGGAAATAAATAACTCCCTTAAAGAAATACAAGAGAACACAGGTAAACAACTAGAAACTTATAAAGAGGAAACACAAAACTCCCTAAAAGAATTACAGGAAAACACAGTCAAACAGATGAAGGAAATGAACAAAACCATCCAGGAACTAAAAACAGAAATAGAAACAATAAAGAAACCACAAAGGGAGACAACCTTGGAGTTAGAAAACCTGGGAAAGAAATCAGAAGTCATAGATGCAAGCACCACCAACAGAATACAAGAGATGGAAGAGAGAATCTCAGGTATGGAAGATACCATAGAAAACATGGACACAACAGTCAAAGAAAACACAAAATTCAGAAAGCTCTTAACCCAAAACATCCAGTATACAATGAGAAGACAGAACCTGAGGATAATAGGTATAGAAGAGAGTGAAGAGTCCCAACATGAAGGACCAGTAAATATCTTCAACAAAATTATAGAGGAAAACTTCCCTAACCTAAAGAAAGACATGAACATAAATATACAAGAAACCTACAGAACGCCAAATAGACTGGACCAGAAAAGAAATTCCTCCTGTCACATTGTAGTCAAAACACAAAATACACAAAATAAGGAAAGAATATTAAAAGCAGTAAGGGAAAAAGGGCAAGTAACATATAAAGGCAGACCTATCAGAATTACACCAGACTTCTCACCAGAGACTATGAAAGCTAGAAGATCCTGAGCAGATCTCATACAGTCTCTAAGAGAACACAAATGCCAGCCCAGGCTGCTATACCCAGCAAAACTCACAATAATCATAGATGGTGAATCTAAAATATTCTATGACAAATCCAAATTTGCAGAGTATGTTTCCACAAACCCAGCCCTACGAAGAATAATAGATGGAAAATGCCAACTCAAGGAGGGAAACTACACCCTAGAAAAAGAAAGTAATCTTTCAACAAACTCAAAAGAAAATAGCCACACAAACGTAAAACAAAATCGAAAATAACAGGAAGCAACAAGCACTATCCTTTAACCTCTTAACATCAATGGACTCAATTCCCCAATAAAAAGACGTAGACTGACAGACTGGATCTATAAACAGGACCCAACATTTTGCTGCATCCAGGAAACACACCTCTGTGTTAAAGACAAACACTACCTCAGAGTAAAGGGCTAGAAAACAATTTTCCAGGCAAATGGTCCCAAGAAACAGCCAGGAGTAGGCATTCTTGAAAATCAACTTTCAACCAAAAGTCATCACAAAAGATAAGGAAGGACACTTCTTACTCATCAAGGGAAAAATCTACCAAGAAGAACTCTCAATTCTGAACATCTATGCCCCAAATGGAAGGGCTTCCACATTCATAAAAGAAAGTTGCTAAAGGTCAAAGCACATATTGCACCTCATATAATAATAGTGGGAGACTTCAACACCTCACTATCATCAAAGGACAGATCTTAGAAACACAAACTAAACAGAGACACAGTGAAACTAACAGATATTATGAACCAAATGGGTTTACCAGATATCTATAGAACATTTAATTCTAAATCAAAAGAATGTACCTTCTTCTCAGCACCTCACGGTACACTCTCCAAAATTGATCATATAATTGGCCACAAAACAAACCTCAACAGATATAAGAAGATTGAAATAATTCCATGCCTCCTATCAGATCACTACAAATTAAGGCTGGTCTTCAATGGCAACAACAACAACAACAACAACACAAAGCCCACATACACATGGAAGCTGAACAACGCACTACTCAATGATAACTTGGTCAAGGAAGAAATAAAGAAAGAAATTAAAGACTTCCTAGAATTTAATGGAAATGAAAGTACAACATATCCAAACCTATGGGACACAATGAAAGCAGTGTTAAGAGGAAAACTCATAGCTCTGAGTGCCTCCAAAAAGAAATGGGTGAGAACATATTACTAGCAGCTTAACAGCATACCTGGTAGCTCTAGAACAAAAAGAAGCTAACACCCTCAAGAGGAGTAGAAGGCAGGAAATAATCAAATTAAGGGCTGAAATCAACTAAGTAGAAACTAAAAGAACTATACAAATAATCAACAAAATCAGGAGCTGGTTCTTTGAGAAAATCAACAAGATAGATAAACCGTTAGCCAGACTAACCAGAGGGCACAGAGACAGTATCCAAATTAACAAAATTAGGAATGAAAAGGGAGATATAACAACATGTTTTGAGGAAATTCAAAATATCATCAGATCCTACTACAAAAACCTATACTCAAAAAAAGTGGAAAATCTGGATGAAATGGTCAGGTTTCTAGACAGATACCAAATAGCAAAGTTAAGTCAGGATGAGATAAAACATCTAAACAGTCCCATAACTCCTAAAGAAACACAAGCAGTCATTAAAAGTCTCCCAACCAAAAAAAGCCCAGGACCAGATGGGTTTAGTGCAGAATTCTATAAGACCTTCAAAGAAGACCTAATCCCAATATTCTTGAATCTATTCCACAAAAAAGAAACAGAAGGAAAACTACCATGAGGCCATAGTTACACTGATACCAAAACCTCACAAAAACGCAACAATAAAAGAAAACTTCAGACCACTATTCCTTATGAATATTGATGTAAAAATACTCAATAAAATTCTAGCAAACCAAATCCAAGAACACATCAAAATTATCATTCACCATGATCAGGTAGGCTTCATCCCAGGGATGCAGGGATGGTTCAATACTCGAAAATCCATCAATGTAATCCACTACATAAACAAACTTAAAGAGAAAAACCACATGGTCATTTTGTTAGATGCTGAAAAATCATTTGACAAAATTCAACATGATAAAAGACTTGAAAAGATCAGGAATTCAAGGAACACACCTAAACATAGTAAAAGCAATATACAGCAAACCCATGGACAACATCAAACTAATCAAGAGAAACACAAAGCAATCCCACTAAAATCAGGGACTAGGGAAGGCTGTCCTCTATCTCCCTATCTATTCAATATAGTACTTGATGTTCTAGCTAGAGCAATAAGACAACAAAAGGAGGTCAAAGGGATAGAAATTGGCAAGGAAGCAATCAAAACATCACTATTTGCAGATGATATAATGGTATACTTAAGTGACCCAGAAAAACTCCATCAGAGATCTGATACAGCTGATAAACTCCTTCAGCAAAGTAGCTGGATACAAAATTAACTCAAGCAAATCAGTAGCCTTCCTATACTCAAAGGATAAACAGGCTGAGAAAGATATTAGGGAAATGACACTCTTCACAATTGTCACAAACAATATAAAGTATCTTGGTGTGACTCTAACCAAACAAGTGAAAGATCTGTATGACAAGAACGTCAAGTCTCTGAAGAAAGAAATTGATGAAAACCTCAGAAGATGGAAAGATCTCCCATGCTCATGGATTGGCTGGGTAAATATAGTTAAAATGGCCATCCTGCCGAAAGCAATATACAGATTTAATGCAATCCCCATCAAAATTCTAACTCAATTCTTCATAGACTTAGAAAGAGCAGTTCTCAAATTCATATGGAATAACAAAAAACCCAGGTTAGCAAAAACTACTCTCAACAATAAAAGGACTTCTGGGGGAATCATCCTTCCTTACTTCAAGCTGTACTATAGAGCAGTAGTGATAAAAACTGCATGGTATTGGTATAGTGACAGGCAGGTAGATCAATGGAATAGAACTGAAGACCCAGAAATTAACCCACACATTTATGGTGACTTGATCTTTGACAAAGGAGCTAAAACCATACAGTGGAAAAAAGACAGCATATTCAACAGGTGGTTCTGGTTCATCTGGCGGTCTACATGTAGAAGATTGTGAATTGATCCATTCCTATCTCCCTGTACAAAGCTCAAGTCCAAGTGGATCAAGGACCTCCACATAAAACCAGATACACTGAATCTAATAGAAGACAAAGTGGGGAAAAGTCTTGAACACATGGGCACAGGGGAAAAGATCCTGAACAGAACACCAATGGCTTGTGCTCTAACGTCAAGAATCGACAAATGAGACCTCATAAAATTACAAAGCTTCTGTAAGGCAAAGGACACTGTAAATAGGACAAAAAGGCAGTCTACAGATTGGGAAAAGATCTTTACCAATCTTACATCTGATAGAGGGCTAAAATCCAATGTATACAAAGAACTCAAGAAGCTAGACTCCAGAGATGCGAATAACCCAATCAAAAAAATGGGGAAGAGAGGTAAACAGAGAATTCTCAACTAAGGAAACTCGAATGGCCAAGAAGCACCTAAAGAAATGTTCAACATCATTAGTCATCAGGGAAATGCAAATCAAAACTACCGTGAGAGTTCTCCTCAAACCAGTCAGAATGGCTAAGATCAAAATCTCAGGTGACAGCTGATGTTGGTGAGGGTGTGGAAAAAGATGAACACTTCTCCATTGCTGGTGGGAATGCAATCTGATACAACCTCTCTGGAAATCAGTTTGTAGGTCCCTTAGCAAAATGGAAATAATATTACCTGAGGACTCAGCTATTCCACTCCTGGGCATATACCCAGAAGATACTCCAACATGTAATAAAGACACAAGCTCCACTATGGTCATAGCAGCCATATTTATAATAGCCAGAAGGTGGAAACAACACAGATGTTCCTCAACAGAGGAATGGATACAGAAAATGTGGTACATTTACACAATGGAATACTACTCAGCTATTAAAAACAATGACTTCATGAAATTCTTAGGCAAATTGATGGAACTTGAAAATACCATCCTGATCGAGGTAATCCAGTCACAAAATAATGAACAAGGTATATACTCACTGATAAATGTTGTTATTAGCCCAAAAGTTTGGAATGCCCAAAAGTCACTTCACAGCAACCATTGGGCTGAGAATAAGGTTCCAGATGGAGGAGTTGGAGAAGGGACTGAAGGAGCTGAGGGAGTTTGCAGCCCCATTGAGGAAGCAGCAGTGCCAACTTGCCTGAACCTTCAATGCTCCTGGAGACTTGATCACCAACCAAAGAATACACATGGAGGGACCAATGGAGCTGGCCACATATGTGGCAGAGGAGGGTCTTGTTAGCTATCAAGGGTAGGAGAGTCCCTTGGGCCGGAGGGTGTTAGATGCCCCAATATGGGAGAATGCCAAGGAGGAAAGACAACAGTGGGTGGGTGGGAGTTTGGGGGAATACCCCCCTAGAGGGAGGGGGAGGAGGGAGGGAATATGGAGGTTCCAAAGGGGAAATCTGGAAAGGAGGAAACATTTCTAATGTAAATAAAGTATCAAAAATAAAAAATAATAAAAATCCTAATGTGGTATTTTAAGATTTTTAAGATTTTAAATCAAATTACTTAAAATATGTATCACCTCAAATACATAGCCTTTATGTTGCTGTGAGAATGTTTAAACTGTATTTCCTTAACAACTTTCAAGTGTACTGTTAACAGACTCTAGTCATCAGGAACTGCCAAATAATCTCTTGAACTCATTTTCTTTTTAACTAAACCTTGGTGTTTTCTAAATAACATCTCTTGTATCTGTTTGCACACCATTCTCTATAACTACTATTCACTCTTTAATTCTTTAATTTAATTCCTTTACATTCTACATACTAAAGCAAACATGCTCAATATATTTGGCTTAATATAATGTCATTCAAATTCATCAATATCATCCATACAAAATGTATTATCTTTATTTTAATATTGAACATTCTGCTTTGTGCATTGCCATTATCTCTTTATCTACTGGTGTATATAGCTTGACTATATACCTTAGATAATGTGATTAATACTGGAGAGAGAGAGAGAGAGAGAGAGAGAGAGAGAGAGAGAACTAATATCCCATCAATGTAGGCTAAGATTTTTAAAAACCTACTTTTAATAAGGGTTCTCAAACATGTATACCCCCATTCTATCCCAGCATTCAAAGGTAGGAGAGAAAAGATGGTAAATAACACAACGGCATGTGGATCTGTTTAGAAGTAGTTCCTTGAGGGTAATTCAAGTCTCTGTTTGTTAGGATACCAGCAGTCAAGTTTAGTAGTGTAGGGATAGTAAACATGAATCATCAGTGATAACACGATTGAGCAGAAACCACCAGGCCTCCATTGAATTGGCAAAGTCATCAGCAGTGACCAGGGCCAGCGGGAACACCAGGAGTTTTCTGCCATGCCCTTGTCAATGAAATGGAGATCAATGAAGATGAAAATGGGAGACCAATGAATTGTTGCAAAGATAGATACACAAGCAGACTGTCAACTGTCAATTGAGTCCTAGTAATACTTTCCTCAAACATCAAGTGTCCTCCCACAGATCTTGCCTCAATAAAACACCATGTAAGCTTATCTCAGCAAAACACCATTTGAGTCTATAACACCTGACATATCTTGGAACATCCACTTCACATCAACGTATATATTTTATGCCCTGTCTTTATTAGAGATTATATTACCTCAAATAGACACCATGACTAAGGCAACTTTTATAAAGAAAGTTGTATTTAATTGGGGCTAGATTAGAGGATCAAAGGTTAATCTATGTATTATAGTAAACATGAATCAGCAATGGTGGCATGATCTAGCAGAAACTACCAGGCCTCCACTGAATTATCCATTATCATGGCAAGGAACATGGTAGTACTCAGGCAGACTTGTGGCTGGAGAAGTGGATATACACTCTGATCCATAGGTAAAGAGTAAGAGAAAGAGAGCTTCTGGCCCCAACATGGGCTTTTGAAAACACAAAGACCACTCACAGTGAAGCACTTCTTAGAATAAAGGTACACCTACTGCAATAAGGCCACACCTCCTAATAATGCTCTTTCCTATTGGCCTATGGAAGTAATTTTCATTCAAACCATCACATACTCTTTTGATTGATAATTGGAATACAAGTAATTATATTTTAATTTTTTTGGAAAAGCCTCCTCATTATAATTCATAATTCATATACTAACAAAGTTTAAATTTTGATGATCCGATTTTCAATTATGATTTTGGTGTCATGTCTAAAAATTATTTTATAGTCCATTACTATAAATATCTACTTTTATATTTTCTAAAAGTTTTATTGTTTTAACTTTCATTATAGCATTATAAAATTTTTGGTCTTGTTTTTAAAGCAAATATATTTTAAATAAAGTTTATTATTAAATCTAAGAAAATATGTTCCCAAAAACATTAAAGCACCTAGCATGCAGTAATTGCATAAATAAATGAACAAAATAGAGAATGCATCAACTCACATATTTGATAAATAGTATGGTGAGCTTTTTGAAATAGAAACCCATAACTGAGTGGAATCCATGGGCTTCAAGCTGATTAGAACAGTTAGATGTCAGTATCCAAGAAAAATAAAGAGAACAGTCATTCCTGCATATCAGGATGGAGCTCCCTCAGAAAATTTCCAGCTATTCAAGTACTTGTGGACAGTTGGCTATAGTCTATTAGAAATAAATACAAGCTTAGCTGCTGGCTAATTTCTATCGGTAAACTTGTGCTACCTGATCCTCACCAGCCTTTGTGCTTGTTTTTGCCTCCTGACCTTTCATCATGTTTATTCAAATTGGATATTTGATGACCTCAATTTTAACAGCAGTTTTAATAAAAAAAATTCAAAATAAAGAAGTTGAAATTTTCATTTTAAACACATCAATTCTTTAGTTTTGTTTCTTGACAAGTTGACAAGTGACCTATGTTCTTGTTCTGAACAAAAATCAAATTAATCTATAAATTCATCTAACATTTTCATGCTCTATTATAAACATAAATTCTGCAATGGCAAACTGCAGACCAATCATCCATACAAATGATGTGGAGGATGAATATTAACTGTCCATCAAACATGGAAATGTTTGGATCAGGTCTAGGGCATCACAAGCTAGTCAGAATGGCTTGAACTGTAACCTAATTAAAAGAAAAAGCCTAATGAGTACAATCTAGGGCATCTTGCATTTGTTGTTATCTTCCAGTTAGTATCATAGGCTACGTTTACTGTCATGTAGAAATCATATTCTGACTTATGTCTACATTTAATGCTTCTCAGCTATAAAACATACAGCAAACAGTCTTAGAGGCATCCATTTTAAACAACTGAATATATATATATATATAGAAAAGCTGTAGTTTGCCCATCTCAGTATTTTTGGTAAAAAAAAAAATGCATCAAAATTCCTTTTAAAATACAATTGCACCTTTAGAGTTTGACATATTCTTAGAGTGATATTTCCTCATGTAAGAAGCTGATGTGTACCAGGAGGCAACATGCTGTTATGTAGCAATATATTTTATTTCTGTATGGATGTGGCACCTGTCAATAATAAATTTGATGGCCTATGACTTAGGCAGGAAACAGGAGGTGAGACATCTGGGAGGAAGATAGAACTCTTGAATAGAGCCAAGTGGGGAAGATTCCCCCAGGAAGATTTAACGAGAGGTACCTGAGCACAGGTAACCAGCCATTTAACAGAATGCATGTTAAAATAAATGAATTATTTTAAGTTATGATCTAGTCAGAGAAGAGCCTAGCTATGTGGCCAAGGTATGTGCAAATATATTTTGAGTCTGAGTCTTATTTCTAGGAGCTGGGGCAGGGATGAAGAACCCAACTTAACTTCAACAAATGTTACCCAACTTAGGACAATTAGAACCCAAGTTTTTGGCCTGAAATGCACAGGTGAAAGGAGGTAGTGTGGGAATAGACTAGCTGGAGAAGAGGCCTAGTCTATCTAAAAAAGAATGAGATTCTTCCCCACTTTCTCTTCTATTAAATTCAGTGTATCTGGTTTTATGTGAAGGTCCTTGATCCACTTGGATTTGAGCTTTGTACAGGGAGATAGGAATGGATCAATTCGCAATCTTCTACATATAGACCAACAGTTGATCCAGCACTATTTGTTGAAGATGCTGGTTTTTTTCCACTGCATGGTTTTAGCTCCTTTGTCGAAGATCAAGTGACCATATGTGTGTGGGTTCATTTCTGGGTCTTCGATTTTATTTCATTGATCTACCTGCCTGTCATTGTACCAATACCAAGTAGTTTTTATCACTACTGCCCTGTAGTACAGCTTGAGGTCAGGGAGGCTGATTCCCCCAGAAGACCTTCTATTGTTGAGGATAGTTTTTGCTATCCTGGGTTTTTTGTTATTCCATATGAATTTGAGAATTGCTCTTTCTAGGTCTATGAAGAATTGAGTTGGGATTTTGATGGGGATAGCATTGAATCTGTATATTGCTTAAAACCAGATACACTGAATCTAATAGAAGAGAAAGTGGGGAAGAATCTTGAACACTTGGGTACAGGGGAATTGTTCCTGAACAGAACACCAATGGTTTGTGCTCTAAGATCAAGAATTGACAGATGGGACCTCATAAAATTACAAAGCTTCCGTAAGGCAAAGGACACTGTGAATAGTGCAAAACGGCAACCTACAGATTGGGAAAAGATCTTTACCAATCCTACATCTGATAGAGGGCTAATATCCAAAGTATACAAAGAACTCAAGAAGCTAGACGCCAGAGATCCAAATAACCCTATCAAAAAATGGGGAAGTGAGCTAAACAGAGAATTCTCAACTGAGGAAACTCGAATGGCCGAGAAGCACCTAAAGAAATGTTCAGCATCCTTAGTCATCAAGGAAATGCAAATCAAAATAACCCTGAGATTTCAGCTCAAACCAGTCAGAATGGCTAAGATCAAAAACTCAGGTGATAGCAGATGTTGGCGAGGATGTGGAGAAAGAGGAACATTCCTCCATTGCTGGTGGGAATGCAAGATGATACAACCTCTCTGGAAATCAGTTTGGCAGACTCTCAGAAAAATGAACATAATACTACCTGTGGACTCAGCTATTCCACTCC
Organism: Rhynchomys soricoides; assembly: GCA_019843965.1. NCBI lineage: Eukaryota > Metazoa > Chordata > Mammalia > Rodentia > Muridae > Rhynchomys > Rhynchomys soricoides. Next base: position 17,219,296 of record JADRCH010000067.1, on the reverse strand, counting down.
TGGGCATATACCCAGAAGATGCTCCAACATGTAATAAAGACACATGTTCCACTATGTTCATAGCAGCCATTTTTATAATAGCCAGAAGCTGGAAACAACCCAGATGTCCCTCCACAGAGGAATGGATACAGAAAATGTGGTACATTTACACAATGGAATACTACTCAGCTATTAAAAACAATGACTTCATGAAATTAGTAGACAAATGGATGGATCTTGAAAATATCATCCTGAGCGAGGTAACACAGTCACAAAAGAATGAACATGGTATGTGCTCACTGTTAAGAGGTTATTAGCCCAAAAGTTTGAAATACCCAAGAGTCACTTTGCAACAACAGTAGTTCTGAATGTGACATCCCAAATGGAGGGCTTGGAGAAAGGACTGAAGGAGCTGAGGGAGTGTGCAGCCCCAGGGAGGTAGGAACAGTGGCAACTGGCCTGACACTCCCCCTCCCCCCAATACTTCGGGAGACTGATCCACCAACTAAAGAATAGACATGGAGAGACCCATGGTGCTGGCCACAAATGCGGCAGAGGAGGGTCTTGTTATCCATCAGGGGGAGGAGAGGCCCTTGGGCCTGAGGGTGTTAGATCCCCCAGTATAGGAGAATGACAAGGAGGAAAGTTGAGAGTGGGTGGGTTTGTGGGAGGGTGGGTTGGAGAATATCCCCATATTGGCAGGGGGAAGGCGGAGGGAACGGGGAGGTTCCAAAGGGGAGATCTGAAACATTTGAAATGTAAATAAAATATGAAAAAACAAAACAAAACTAAACAAAACAAACAAACAAACAAACAAACAAAAAGAATGAAAGCAGACAAAGGCTGGGGGTACAATAGCTGTGACTTCTCCCAAGTGCAGCACAGTTAAAAGCATGCTAGAGATAGTTAAACTTGAATCCACTGCGTATGATGGTTTGTATATGCTCAGCCTAGGGAGTGGCACTATTAGAAGGTGTAGCCCTGTTGGAGCAGGTGTGTCACTGTGGGTGTAGGCTTTAAGACCCTCATCCTATCTGCCTGGAAGCCAATATTCTGCTAGCAGCCTTTAGATGAAGATGTAGTACTTTCAGCTCCTTCTGTACCATGCCTGACTGGATGCCACCATGTCCCTGCCTTGATGAAAACGGACTGAAGCTCTGAACCATATTAACCTCAATTAAATGTTGTCCTAATAAGAGTTGACTTGGTCATGGTGTCTGTTCTCAGCAGTAAAACCATAACTGAGTCAAAAACTGGTACTGGGAGTGGGGTATTGCTGTGGTAGTTCTGATCATGTTTTTGTTGAGAAGAGTATGGATTTTGTGACTTTGGTCTGGGAAAGCATTGGAATGCTTTAAGTGGTGCTTAATGGGCTATCCTAGAAGGAATATGGAAGACTTTGCTGCTGTGAGTGATTTAAACTGTGCCAACCTGGCCCAAGAAGTTTCAGTGGAGAAGAATTTCAGTCTGTGGTCTAGATACTGTTTTTGTGGTATTTTGGTGAAATATGTGACTGTTTTTTGCCATTGTTTGAAGAGTCTGCCTGAGGCTAAGGAGAAGAGATTTAGATGAATTTCTTTGAAAAAGGAAGTCTCAAAACAGCCTGGTGTAAATTCTGTTGTGTGGTTAATAAAGTTTACTATTATTAAGAGCATTTTAATGAAAAGGAGCAAGTTGAGAATGGAAAAATACAAAATATATGGTTCAAGGGTTCAATTAAAGGAGTACCAGAAGTAGAATAAAGCTGAATCCTATGTTCTAGAAGATACCAGATTAAGGGACTAGGACTTTGGGGGCAAGATTTTACCCCACTTAATTTAGATCCAGGCATGGTGGAACACACCTTTAATCCCAGGAGACAAAGCCAAACAAATCTCTTGAGTTCAAGGCCAGACTGTAACAGAGCAAGTTCTAGATAAAGACAAACTTAAGTCCAGGTGTTGTGGTACACACATTTATTCCCAGGAGACAGGCATATGGATCTCTGAATTCAAGGTCAATCTACAGAGCAAGATCCAGGACAGCCAAGCTTAAGCAGTGAAAGAGTTGGAAAGCAGAAAGCTGATGATAATGTAATAGAAAAAGTGGCCCATGCTCCAATCCCAGCAAGCAGCAGAACTCAGCAGCTTTGACCATGTGGCTCTGGCATTAGAGTCCAGAATAGAAGGGACTACTGGGACAATTGATGCTGGTTAGCTTGAGCTAAGAAATTAGTGGTGATTAAGAAGAAACCACCATCACTGAGGTGAACCTTTGGGAAGTGTTTTTTGACAGCACAAAGAAGCTTTGTCCCAGAGAGAGCTAAGGTCATACCTCACAATGCAGCTGTACTTAAGAATGTGTAAGAGTCACCCAGGTGATACTGGTTTTGAAGGCATGAAGAGGGCATGAAGAGGTCACAAAGAGCAGCTGAGGCTTGGCACTATGTCAGGCCATGGAAGGCCATTGTTAAAGGTTCAGCCTCATTTACAATTGGTTGCCCAGGACTGAAGGAGCCATGCAAGGGAATTGAATCTTGGCACCATGAAAAGAGCCTATAAAAGGCTATTGGTGAAGCCTAGTTGCAGAGAAAGACCCCAGTGTATTGGAGATGTCAGTCTCATGGGATGATCAGAATGAATAGCAGCAGCAGTGGAGTAGATCAACCTGAGCTTAGAGTGCTACAGAAGGCAAAGCTGGAGAAGTTCCACCAGCTCTTTGAAACCAGAAGGTCATGTGTGGATCCCAGACATTGAACACAAAAGCTCTAATATTGAAGTTGTTTTGGAGACTCCAAGATGTTTGAGATGCCAGAGCTGTGTGTTATCTGCTGAGGAAAGCTGCTAATAGGGAGTGGAACCAGCCCAGGAGAAAGAAGTTTGTTGCAGTCAACAAAGATGAAAAAGGAGTTGGAGATATGAAGACTGCTTTGACATCAGCCATGGGGATGCAGAGTTTGGAGTTTGCCCAGCTGGTTTCTTTTCTTGCTTTGGGAATTACAGTTAAGTGATTGGATGAATCTGAAAAAAGACTTTGAACTTTGGACTTTTAACATTATTGCGACTGCTATAGACTATGGGAACTTTTGAAGCTGGACTAAATGTATTTTGCATTATGCTATGTTTAGATATGGCCTCCATAGACTCATGTTTAGACAAGCCTATGGAGGCCAGGGTGTAGAATGTGATGGTTTGTATATGCTCAGCCCAGGGAATGGCACTATAGAAGGTGTGGTCCTGTTGGAGTGGGTGTGTCACTGTAAACACTAACTAAGACACTGCCTAAAGCATTGCAGAAGTCTGATGGGTTGGAAAAGCCTGGTCAGGGTTGACATACAGCAGAACCTGGAGCCTTGAGCTATTTGAATGAATAGCTAGCAACAACACAAGGTACAAAATAAAAAGTCTCAGGCATCTGAATTGGTAAGATATCAACTTTAAAATTGGTAAATTAAAGTCCTTAGGGGAAGTTTTGAGATTAAAAAACAAAACTGGTTTTCTGTATTTGGAATCAGCGAAAGCACAATGACATGGTATATCTAAATTCCATATGATCTTGTTTTGTTTATCAGCATATAAATGGCTGTTTTTTCAATAATTAGAGTTTTATATGTCCTGTCTTGGAGAGATGAGAATAACACAAACTTACAGAAATTTTGATTACAATCCAAATAGCTTAAGAAAGACAGATGTTTTTTACATGCTCAAACAAGAAGCAGAAAATCATCTTTATTATGTGTTTACTGTACATTTCATACAAATGTATTTATTGAACTATATATTGATTATAAAAATTTGTGTGTTGTAGAATGGAAGGTAGTAAGTCTTCAGCATCTCAGTATTTCTGAGATGCTGAAGACTTACTACTCTAGCTTGCTGCCTGATCACTATAGCAATTCTGTTTCTCTAAATACTTGCTTCCAAAACAACTTCAAAAACAGTTAGCTTACTTGGTCTAGCTTCACAGATTGTTCCAGTCAGAACTTTAGTTAAGTCCTAAACTTTCTCAGCACATAGAGACTGGAGAACAAATTCTACAGCTCACTTTCTTAAGACTAACCATTTTTCTAATTTTCTTGGATCCCCAAAAAGGAATTCTATGTCCAAAATCAGCAGGAAGCACTTGTAAGCAGACCATTGTCCAGTCTGTTGAGTATGGGTGGATGGTCCTGGCATTTTATGATATATATGATTTAAAGTCAACAAAACTATCCCCTCTGTGTTCTATGAGCGCACGCATACACACACACACACACACACACACACACACACACACACACACATTCCTTTTCTCAATCCTCCTTTCTTTTTAATAGATAAAGGGATGTGTTAGTGAAGAAAAAAGAGGGTATATAGAATTATAATATAGAAATAATAGAAGAAAAGGGTTGGCTCTTCAATCTACTCCTCACCTTAGAACTATTGCTATTCTCAAATACAATTATTTTGCTTATACTGATATGGAAGTATTATATAATGATAGAGGTTTGAGGTTTTCATTAATATGTCTTTGTATATTGATATAAAATTTAAGTTTAACTTTATTACAACATACTATATATTATGTTTAAACTCTTAGAGAGGCATTATGCCTATACAACTCAATTAAAAATACAAGGTTTAGTCTAGTCTTTTTTAATAGTTGCTATTACAAACTGTTTAGGATAATTAAGTAATGCAAGTTTATAGTTAATAAATAAAACTCATGGTCTTGTCAGATACTAGTCTAGATTACTATAGAAATATGTGTCCTGGGTTGAACAGAAAATAAGTAGCTAGAAACAAGAAATGTTTGCTTGTTCAGATATGTTAAAAATAGATGGTTGTCAAAAACTTGAGAGACTAGCCCAGCAGTGGTAGCACATGCCTTTAATCCCAGCACTTGGGAGGCAGAGGCAGGCAGATTTCTGAGTTTGAGGCCAGCCTGGTCTACAGTGTGAGTTCCAGGACTGCCAGGGATATACAGAGAAACCCTGTCTCAAAAAACAACAACAACAAAAAAGAACAAAAAAACAAAAACAAACAAAAAACAACCAACCAACCAAACAAACAAAAAACCCCAAACAAACAAACAAACAAACAAAAAACCTTCAGAGACTCACAGAATATGGCTTTTAAACATGCTTTTACTATTTTAACATTCTTAATGACATCGAGACATATATCCTGGCAGCACTTCATTCAACTCAGAAGATGATGATGAATATTGAAGGACCTCCTTTCGGAGATAGCTTTATTTGTGGCAAGCTAGCCACTGAACAAAGAAAACGCCATAACTTCATCTGTAGACAGAATGCTGTCCAGAAAGGATGAACAAAGACAGAAAAGTCAACTGCTGGACTCTGCCAAAACACATTAAGCAAGTCCTTCATAATTTCTGCTTCACAAAAGGTCTTTCAGATATTCTGGGCCAGAAGGCTGAAGATGATGCTACAATATTTTCAAGAATATTGGGGACTCTCCAGGAAGTCAGCTGTCTCTGTCATTTCTGTAATTTTGGGAGCTGCATGTCTGTACTTTCTATATGCTCAGGTAATATTTATTCCTTCTCAGGTCTCCAAAGGGGTAAAAGACTAGATATTCATAGTCTTACTATAAGCTTAAGTTGCTTAGTATTTAAGAAGATGTTCTAGGTCTAAAAAGATGGTTTTAGGATGGTAATACAAGTTAGGATAGAAAATGATTTAAATGCAGAACTCTAAACTCACCAAGAATTGATAGATGATAGAACACTTTATTTAAATCACCAAATGTAAATGAATTGGAAATTATCAATGTAAATCTTACCTAATAGTTTTTATAATTTTTATTATTATATTCAGTTTATATTAGAAAGGAAAAGATCTTTTTATTGAACTAAAAAGGGGAGTTGTAGAGAGCATTTCTTATGTACCGATGTGTCAATAAAACATCTGATAACCTATGTCTTAGGCAGGAAATAGGAGGTAGGACATACAGGAGGCAGAAAGGATTCTGGAATAGAGTGAGTCACAGGAGATATGCCCTGGAAGATGTAATGAGATAGATGCATGACACCTGAGCACAGATAACCAACCATATGATAGAATGTAGGTTAAAATAAATGGGTCATTTTAAGTTATGATCTACTCAGAGAAGAACCTAGCTATATAGATGGCTAAGGTATCTGTAAATATATTTTAAGTCTGATTCTTATTTCTGGGAGCATGAGGCTGGGAGGAAGAACCAGACTTAAATTCTACAATCACCCATCCATAAAATTGATGCTGATGTTGAATATTAACTGTCCATCAAACAGGGATATTTTTGGATCAGCTCTAGGGTATCACAGCCTAGTAAGAATGTCTTGAACTGTAACCTACTTAAAGGAAAAGTCTAATGAGAATACAATCTAAGGCATCTTGCTTTTGTTGTTCTCTCCCAGTGTCATAGTCTGCCTTTACTGCCAGGGAGTAATCATGTTCTAACTTATATCTACATTTAATATCTTTTCAGACATAAAACACACAGCAAACAGTATCAGAGGCATCCATTTTTAAACAGCTGACATTAATGATGTATATACAGCAAGGAAAGGGCTGCAGTTTTCTCATCTTAGTATATTTAGTATATTTAGTATATTTAGTATATTTAGGGTAGAAAGAATGCTTCAAAATTCCTTTTAAGATAAAACTACACCTTTAGAGTTTGACATGTTCTTAGAGTGATATTTCCTCATATTAGAAGCTGATGTGTACCAGAAGGCAACATAGAGTAATGTAGCAATAGTATACTTTTATGACTCAGCATCCCAAAATATAACCTTAAATGTTTCTATGGAAATATTAGTCAGTTAGCTGTGACCCAGTGTGCTACTAGCATGCTTAAAATACATAGTGGAATTGCAAGTGTAGAAAAAGAAATGTATATATAAACTTTTTAGCAAGTCACCCCTCAGAAAAATAATTCATTACTATTGTTTCACTAAGCATTAAGAGAAAACTGAATATCACACCTACTCCAACAGGGTCATACCTTCTTATAGTGCCACTTCCTGGACCAAGAATATACAAATCATCACAGAAGGATGGATAGATAGATAGATAGATAGATAGATAGATAGATAGATAGATAGAATAGGATTACTATAAATCATAGTAATTCACAGTTCAAGGTTTCTCAACATATGCTTTAACATTGGCAGATTATTTATAATTTTACCATTTGACATTTTTTATCACTGATTTTTACGATTGAAGAATAATACTAGGCTTAAACTCTTAAAGAGAAGCAGATGAACATAACAATATCTAAAATTCTTTGAAAGAAATGTAATAAGTTTGAGATGTTATTTTTAGCAAGAATCCTAGTAAGAAATGTCATAGTTAACATAATCTATTTTCATTTTGTAGCTGCATACATTTCTAAATTGCCTCAATATGAGTCAACATTATAATACTGAATGTATCTAAGGAAAAACAGTTTGGATCAGGCTTTCTTCACAAGCAGATGTATTAATTGGAATAACAAAGGCTGTTTGCTTTGAGGTATAAACATTATGGATCTTGCCAGCATTTTGGGAATCTTGCTTTCATGTGTGTGTTGAAAGCTCATATGAAAAGATCTCAAACCCTCTTTTGAGACCAGGTAAATCACAACCCGTCATGGATTCTGCGACCATCTCTGCGAATACTCTGAAGCTGCTGAGGCTTGAGTAAGTGGATACCACCCGTACCTTTAAGTGATCATCATGTTTGTTACAGCTGTCCTTTGGAATTTAAACAATTTCTGACAAAACCAGAGAGAGAGAGAGAGAAAGAGAGAGAGAGAGAGAGAGAGAGAGAGAGAGAGAGAGAGAGAGGGAGAGGGAGAGTGTGAGCTGAAATAATGTGCCATGATTTATTTGGAAAATATGTAAAGAATCCCATATTTCTCTATGTACACTCTGGACAACATCAACCATAAAATTATGTATATTTCTACAATAAATTTGGCATTTTATTATTTTGTTTAATAATTACTTATACAATATTGCAGAATATAAGTTCCCCATGATGTGTAGAAAATAATGTAAAACTGAGTACAAAGTTTCTTTAATTAAACAGTTACCTATCTAGATATCTACAATCAGTTTTTATTAGTATTTTTATTAAAATATTAGATCACTCCCTCCATTCCTTGTATTTCCTTTCATACAACCCTTCCTTTTCCTCTTAAACTCTGGGTCTTTTCATTAATTGTTATTGATATGTGCTCTCTCTCTCTCTGTGTGTGTGTGTGTGTGTGTGTGTGTGTGTGTGTGTGCATAAATCATAACAACAATCTGATGAATCCATTCACTGTTGCAAGTACATGGTTTCAGGGATAATTGGTTGGTATTAGATAACTAGTAATGGGTCTCATATTTCTCCTGTTCTCAGAATCTCCTAGTAGTTTGTACTTATTTTTCTAGGGCTTGAGGTGGGATTTTTATCCCTTTATGTTAGCATGATTATTGGTGTGGTACTTTCTAAGGTCTTGTTTAGACACTCCTGTTGTTGAGTCAGGAGACATTTTACAATGTCTCCTGAGTCTGAGGCACAGGAGTAGTATAGAAGATGTAAGCATTGGGGCTTGGCATTGGGCACTCCATGATAAGTTGCTTTTTGTAGTTTGACCAGTTATGGTTCTCTGTAAGTTTCTGTTGGTTGCAAAGAGGAATTTCTTTGATGATGGTTAGAGGCTACATTTCTCTGTAGGCATAAAGGTACATATTTAGAATGTGCTCAGAAATTCTAGTTGTTTAGAAAAGTAGTGGCTGTAAGTTCTTCCCTAAGATCCACAACTGTACTAGCCCTTGTGTAGTTGGCTAATTTGCAAGTATCAGAAATAATTATTATCCTGCATAATTGTAATTGAGTCAAGTTATACAGCTGATGGTTACCACCAAGATAGGAGTACTACTATAAATAATCAGTTTTTATAAAAATCTTTTAAAGCTCTCTTTTATGATCTCCATGTTATAAACACTGTTTGAATAGCATTATGTGTAATATTGAGAATGGATTATTTCTGTTTCATTTGTACAGTGGTATGTCTTGGCATATTAAATGAATAAATTCTTAATTAAAATTTAGTACTTCTTTCAAAGTTTCTCTATCAAATGAATAAATGGACAAACATTTGAGAGTTTAGAAATTCTTAACAAGTTTTATTAAAAGACTGTTGTTGATGGGGCCTATTGATAATTCTGAAAAAAGAGCTTGTCAGAATAGACTTTTGTATTGTTAATTTTACTAATGCTTTACATTTGAAGGAACTCTACATGGGACAAGAATTAAAATGGATGACTAATTTAAGGAAAAGAATAGACAAACCATTTTACTGAGGTAACTTTGTTTTTATTTGTGAGCCAAATGGAATAAACACAAGTTTGTTTTTAATTAAGCTACTAGATTAAACATAAAACATGAAAATCAAACCTTATGAAGAGTTCCATGATTTATTTGGAGTTGAGTCTTGTGCATGGTAAGATATGAAGATCTGGATTCAGTCTTCTAAATATAGCTATCCAGTGTGAACTACACCATTTGTTGAAGATGCTCTCCTTTTTTCAAAGTATATTTTTGGCCTCTTTCATAAACATCAGGTGAAGGTAGAAATATGGGCATATATATATAAGGCCAACTCAATTCTATTCCATTGATTAGCAAGACAGTTTTTATATAAGCACCATGCTGTTTTCATAGTTCTGTAGTATAACTTGAAGTCTGAAAGAGTAATAACTCCACAGTTTCATTTATTCTTCAGGATTGGTCTGTCTTTCCTGGGTATTTTTTATTTCCATATTTAATTTAAGATTGTTTTTTCAAGTGCTGTGGAGAATTTCATTGGATTAAGTCTGAGATTGCTTTGTTATAATGGCTATTTTCTTAATAGTAATTCTGTGAACTATGCACATCTTTTACCATCTTCTTCACTTTGATTTTTCTCTGTGTCAAAGAAACTCATAGTTATCTGTGTTTGGCTTTTTCAACACCTCATAGTCTGAAGTGCTCCCAGGAGATCTGCTGCAGACAGGGCATCAATCTTCAGTGCTCCCAGGAGATCTGCTGAATCCAGGGCAATAGTCTGCAAGTCTCTCAAGAGATCAACTGATCCTAAAGCCACAGATCCCCCAGAAGATCTGCAGCATTCCAAGGACACAGGAGGCAGGCTCCACACAGAGTCACCCAGGCCAGCCAACACCAGAGATAACCAGATGGTGAGAGGCAAGTGCAAAATCATAAGCAACAGAAGCCAACATACTCTGATACCATTAGAACCCAGCTCTCCCACCACAGCAAGCCAGGAATACCCCCACTATACCTGAATGACATGATATTGAACTAAAATCCCATCTCATGAATATAATAGACACATTTAAGGAGGATATAAATGACTCACTTAAAGAAAAATAGGACAACACAGTTAAACAGGCAGAAGCCATTAAAAATGAAATAAAATAAATTCCTCAGAGAAATATAAGAAAACAGGTGAAGGAATTAAAGTGGTCATAAAGATGGAAATAGAAATGATGAAGAAATCATGAATAGAGGTAACCCCAGAATTGGAAAACCTAGGAAAGATGTCAGGAGCTACAGATGCGAGCATCACCAACAGAATACAGGAGACAGAAGGGAGAATCTCAGGCATAGAAGATACCACAGAATATAGAGACAGAAGGGTCAAAGAAATTAGAACACATAAAAACCTCCTAACCCAAAACATTCAGGAAATCCAGAACACAATGAAAAGACCAAACCTAAGAATAATAGAAATAGAAGAGCGGGAAGACTTCCAGTTCAAAGGGCCAGAAAACATATTCAACAGAATCATAGAAGGAAACTTCCCAACGTAAAGAGATAGATAGCCATAAATGTACAAGAAAGCCTGCAGAATACCAAATAGATTGAACCAGAAAATAAAATTCTCCTGTCACATAATAATCAAAACAATAAATGCACAGAACAAAGAAAGAATATTAAAAGCTGTAAGGGACAAAGGCCAAGTAATATATAAAGGCATACCTGTCAGAATTACACCAGACTTCTCAACAGAGACTAAAAGCCAGAAGATCCTGGACAGAGGTCAAGCAGACCCTAAGATGACACAGATGCCAGCCCAGGCTACTATACCCAGCATAACTCTTGATCATCATAGATGGAGAAACTAAAATACTCCATGACAAAACCAAATTTAAACAATATATATCCAGCCCTACAGAGGATTCTGGAAGAAAATTCCAACACAAGGTCAGTATCTACACCAAAGAAAAACAAGAAATTAATCATCTCACAACAAAAGGAAAAGGAAAGAATCACACACATATAGTTCCATCTCCAACAACAAGCATAAAAAGAACTAACAATCCTATGTCTTTAATATCTCTCAACATCAATGGGCTCAATTCCCTAATAAAAAGACACAAGCTAACAGACTGGGTCCACAAGGAGGATCTAGCATTTTGCTGCATTCAAGAAACATACCTCAATGACAAAGACAGACATTCCTCAGAGTAAAAGGCTGGAAAGAAGTTTCCCAAGCAAATGGTTCCAAGAAACAAGCAGGAGTTGCCATTCTAATATGCAATATATTAGACTTTCAACCAAAAGTTATCAAATGAGATGAGGAAGGACACTTTATATTTATCAAAGGAAACATCTACCAAGATGAAATCTCAGTTCTTAACATCTATGCCTCAAATGCAAGGGCACCCATATTCATAAAATAAATTTTACTAAGCTCTAAACACACAGTGAATCTCACACAATAATCTTTGGGGACTTCAATACCCCACTCTCAACAATGGACAGATCAATGAAACAGAAACTAAACAGAGATACAATGAAGCTAATAGTTATGAACCAAGTGGATTTAACAGATTTCTACAGAACATTTCATCCTAAATCTCAGCACTTCATGATACCTTCTCCAAAACTGACCACATAATCAATCACAGAACAAGGCTAAACAGATGCAAGAAGATTGAAATAATATAATATATTCTATCATATCACCACAGAAGAAGGCAGGACTTCAATAACAACAAAAACAACAGAAAGCTCACATACTCATGGAAACTGAACAACTTTCTACTCAATGATATCTTGGTCATCAAGGAAATAATCAAATTAAGACATTATAGAATCCAATAAAAATCAAGACACAGCTTACTCAAACTTATGGAATATAATGAAAACAGTACTAAGAGGAAAATTCATTGCAATATGTGCCCTGTCAAGAAACTGGAGAGATTCTACACTAGCAACATAACAGCACAGCTGAAAGCCCAAGAACAACAACAACAAAAAGCAAAAACACCCAAGAGGAGTAGACAGCATGAAATAATCAAACTCAGGGCTGAAATCAACTGATTCCAAACAAAGAGAATGATACAAAGAATCAACAAAACCAAAAGCTGGTTCTTTGAGAAATCAGCAAGATGGATAAACTCTTAGCTAAACTAACTAAAGAGCACAGACACGTATCCAAATTAACAAAATCAAGAATAAAAAGGGAGACATAACAACAGAGACTGAGGAAATTTTAAAAATTATCAGATATCACTACAAAAGCCTTTACTCAGTGAAACTGGAAAACCTAGATAAAATTAACTATGTTTTAGACAGATATCACATATCAAAGTTGAAACAAGAGCAGTTAAACTAGCTAAACAATCCTATATCCCCTAAGGAAATATAAGAAGTCATTATAAAACCTCTCAACCAAAAAAAAAAAAAAGCTAAAGGCCCAATGGCTTTAGTGCAGAATTCTACCAGACTTTCAAAGAAGAGCTAATACCAACATTCCTCACATTATTCCATACAATAAAAACAGAAGGAATGCTACTTAATTCATTCTATGAAGATACAGTTACTCTATTACCTAAACCACACAAAAACCCAACAATGAAAGAGAACTGCACACTGGTTTTGCTAATGAATATTGATGCAAAATGCTCAATAATATTCTGTCAAACAGAATACAAGAATACATCAAAACCATCATTCACCATGAGCAAGTAGGTTTCATGTCCAGGATGTAAGGGTGGTTCAATATATGAAAATCTGTTAATGTAATCAACTTTGTAAACAAACTCAAATTAAAAAAATCACATGTTTATCTCATTAGATGGTGAAAAAGCATCTGACAAAATACAATACCCATTCACTATAAAAATAGTGGTGAGTTCAGTGTTCCAAGGCCCTTACCTAAACAAAATAAAAGTAATATACTACAAACCATCAGTTAATATAAAATTAAATGGACAAAAACTTGAAACGATCTCACTGAAATGAGGGACAAAACAGGGTTGTCCAGTCTCCCTACATCCATTCAATATGGTACTAGAAATTCTAGCGAGAGCAATAAGACAACAAAAGGAGATCAAGGGGATAAAAATTGAAAAAGAAGAAGTCAAGGTATCACTACTTGCATATGATATGATAGTATTTATAAGAGACCCAAAAAATTCTACAAGAGAACTTTCTACAACTGATAAACAGCTTTAGCAAAGTTGCTGGATATAAAATTAACTCAAGCAAATCACTAGCCTTCCTTTGTACCAATGATAAATGGGCTGAGAAAGAAATTAGAGAAACAACACATTTCACAATAGTCACAAATAATATAAAATGTCTAGGGGTAACTTTAACCAAACAAGTGAAAGATCTTTATAACAAGAACTTCACATCTCTCAAGAAAACAAATCAAAGAAGATCTCAGAAAATGGAGAGATCTTCCTTGCTCATGGATTGGTAGGAAAAACAGTAAAAATGGCTATCCTACCAAAAGCAAACTAGAGGTTAAATACAATCCCCATCAAGATTCCAACACAGTTCTGCACAGACATGGAAAGAGCAATTCTCAATTTCATATGGAAAACCAAAATACCCAGGCTAATAAAAGCAGTTCTTAACAATAAACAAACTTCCAGGGGAAATACCATCCCTGACCTCAAACTGTACTACAGAACAATAGTGGTTAAAACCACATGATATTGGCACAGTGACAGACAGGTCAATCATTGGAATAGAATTGAAGACCCAGAAATAAGCCCACACACTTATGGACACTTGATCATCGACAAAGAAGCCAAAACTGTACATAGGAAACAAGAAAGCATCGTCAATAAATGGTGCTGATCCAACTGGCAGTCAGTATGTAGAAAAACGAAAATAGGTCCATATTTATCACCTTGCAAAAATCTCAAGTCCAAGTAGATCATGAACCCCAACATGAAACCAGATACATTGAATAGAATAGAAGAGAAAGTGGGAAAGAGCCTCGAACTCATTGGCATGGGGTGGGTGGGTGGGTGGGAGGTAGGGTGAGTTTCCTAAAGAGAACACTAAATGACTCAGGCTCTAAGATCAAGAATTGATAAGTGGTACCTCATGAATTTCAAAAACTTCTGTAAGGCAAAAGACACAGTCAATAAGACAAATCTGCAATCTACAGATTGGGAAAAATTCTTCACTAACCTCATATCAGATAGAGAGCTAATATCTAAAATATATAAACAACTCAAGAAACTAACCTCAAAACACCCAAATTTTTTAACCTAATTAAAAAATAGGATATAGAGCTAAACAGAGAATCTTCAACTGAGGAATCTCAAACAGCTGAGAAGCAAATAAAGAAATGTTCAACATCCTTAGTCACCAGAGAAATGCATATCAAAATAGCCCTGAAATTCTACCTTACAACAATCAGAATGGTTAAGATCAAAAACTCAGGTGACAGTAGATGCTGGAGAGGATGCTGACAAAGAGGAACACTCCTCCATTGCTAGTGGGATTGCAAGCTGGTACAATCCCTCTGGAAATCAGTCTGGAGGTTCCTGAGAAAATTAGAAATAGTTTTACCTATAACCCAACTTTACTGGGCATATACCCAAAACAAGCTCCAACATACAACAAGGACATGTACTCCACTATGTTCATAGCAGCCTTATCTATAATAGCCAGAAGCTGGAAACAACCCAAATGTTACTCAACAGAATGAATATAGAAAATGTGGTCCATTTACATAATGGAATACTGCTTAACTATTAAAAATGACGACTTCACAATTATTGCAGGCAACTGGATGGAACTAGAAAATGTCATTCTGAGTTAGGTAACTGAGACTCCAAATGACATAAATGGTATGTACTCACTGATAAAGGATATTAGCCCAAATGCTCAGAATATTTACTATATATATTTACTATTTAATATATTTAGTATATATTTACTATATTATACATAATATATATATATATATATATATATATATATATATATATATATATATATAGTAACTTGCAGACCATAGGAAGCTTAACAAGAAGGAAAGCCAAAGTATGGATGCTTCATATACACATAGAAGGAAAACAAAATAATCATTGGAGGCAGGGGAGTGATGGTGTTGGGTGGAAGAAGGGTAGGCAAGGGAAAAGCTGGGTGTGTGTGTGTGTGGGGGAGACAGGTTCAGGTATGGGAAAGAGACAGGAAGGCCAGGAGAATGAATAGAAATATGTAGCAGTGGGGAATATGGTGGGGAATGGAGGGAATCACTAGAAAATCCCAGATGCCACGAATGCAAATGGCTCCCACAACCCAATGGGGATTACATTAGCCAAAATACCCATCATAGGGGAGATAGAACCTGAAGAGACCACCCCTAGTAGATAGACCTAGCCCCGAGTTGAGGGAAGGGGCTACTTTCCCATCTCAATATTTTTAACCTAGAATTGTTCCTATCTAAGTTAAATGCAGAGACAAAACGTGGAGCAGAGACTGTAGGAAAGACCATCCAGAGACCTCCCCACCTCGGGACCCAACCCATCCACAGACACCAAACCCTGACTTTATTGCTAATGTCAAGAACTTCTTGCAGACGGGAGCCTGGTATGGCTGTCCTTCGAGAGGCTCTGCCAGCACCTGACTAAGACACTCAGAGCCAGCCATCGTACTGAGTGGTATCCCAGTGGAAGAGTTGGGGGATGGCCTAAAGGAGTTGAATGGGTTTGCAACCTCATAGGAATAACAACAATACCAACTAACCAGACCCTCTCAGAGCTCCCAGGGACTAAACCACCAACCTAAGAGCAAACATGGATGGGTCCATGGCTCCTGCTATATATCTAGCAGAGTTTTGCCTTATTTGGCATCAATGGGAAGGGAGGCATTTAGTCCTGTGGAGGCTTGTTGCCCCAGCAAAGGGAGATGCTAGATGTGTGAGAGGGAGTAGGTGGGTGGGTGGGGGAGTACCTTCTTAGAGGAAAACAAGGAGAGAGATGAGATGGGTTTGGAGAAGGGAGACTAGGGAGGGGGACAACATTTGAAATGTAAATAAATAAAAGAATCAGTAGTAAAAAGAAATTCCTAGTTATAAGAGAAGTTAATTAAAATAAAAATAAATTCACATGTATCAAAAATTTAGAATTGTGAAGAATTAACTAGGTAATATAATTTTATAATGTTAACAGAAAAATAACGATCTAAATGCAGAAAAATAAATTAGTATAATATTTTAAAATACTAACATGAATTTAACAGTTACAGTACATTTAAAAAGGTAAGAAATTAAAAATTTCAAAAGAATTATTTGAAATATATTATGCATAAATTTAAATGAAATTATAGTTTATTTACTGATTTATTATTTCCTCTTATATCACATGTCTTAGCTTATTTATCCCAAAAAACAAGGTGTTGAAGAAATTCTCTAGAAATTAAGATTACAAATGATTGGTTAAGATTTTTTTCGAAGTTTTCTAATTAACAAAAGGCATATAAAAATAATTCAACTCCTGATTCAAATAGTGTTTAGATATCATAGACAACAAAGTTAAGGTTTAAAATACATTATAAAAATGATTGCATATAGCTATGAATTTATATCCCTAATATGTTATATATTATAATTAATATATAATATATATTTATTCTATACTTATTAAATATAATTTATATATAACTAATGTATTATATAGTTACTGTATTAAATATATAATTAATATATTATATATATTTACATTGTACATGTATATTATGTATAATTAAAATATAGTAAATATATGTATTTATTGTATTAATTACATATAATTAATATAAATACATGCTATATATATAAATTATATGTAACTAATACACACACATATATGTATACTAATACATTATATATATAAATATATGTATATATACATATTCATATATATATGTATATATATATTCATTGCAAGCATATAAGAATATCTAAAAGCAAAACCCAACCACATTTTGAAAGTTTAAAGTGAATACCCTTGAAGAAACCTTTTAAATATTGTACCGCACACCACACCATGTGTCAGACCATGTTCCCAGATGAAAGTTTATAAAAATTAAGCAATTTGGTACGTACTGGGCACCATTTAATTAAATACACTAAAACCAATCTTTATAGTAGCTATGAGTCACATGTATTTATTTATGTTGGTACATAAGTAAAGAAATTATAAAAGATGTAATGTGCTAATGTGCTTTGGGCAGCTCAATGAGAACCCAACCTAAAGGAGTCTAAAGAAATTGCTGCTGATCCTTTTCTTTCTTTACCAACATAGATCCATCTTTACATGCTTCTTACAATTGTATGTAAATACGGCCTGTCACTGAGAATTTACAATTTCATTATTTCAGAAATTTTTAAAATTCCTTCAATTCAGAAAAGGCCTCAGTGATATGAGCACTCATATTCCATTTATAATTAAGAGTTCAGTGTTTTGGCTCAATGGAACTCATTCTAATAATAAATAACAGTATAAGAGTATTGATTCAATTGACCATGTTCTCCTGGTATACTCCATTCCTATTGATTTCTACAATCGTTCCATGGAGTACTCTGAGCTCCAAAGGGAGGGACCCAATGTAGACTTTCAATTTAGATTCTCTGCATAAAATATGGCTGTATATTTCTATATCAGCTCCCATCTTATGCTGGAAGAAGCCTTTCTGATGACTGGACTTGGCAAAAATCTTTAAGGATAGTAAAATATCATTAGGAATCATTTCATTTGAGGGGCAGCTGACAGAGACTAAAACAGCAAGCATTGGGCATGCCTGAGTCTATACCAGGTCCTCTGCATTTATGTCAGGGCTGTTAGCTTGGTATGTTTTTAGGACTCCTAACAGTGGGAACAGTGTGCCTCTATATCTTTTGCCTGCTCCTGAGGTTCTCTTCCTCCTATTGTATTGCCTTGTCTACCCTTGATATGAGAGATTTTGTCTTGTCTGATTGTATTTTGTTTTGTAGTGTTTAGCTGTTGTGCTTTGGAAGCCTGCTCTTTTCTGAAAGGAAACAGAAGGGGATTGATCTGGTAGATAGAGGAAATGAGTAGAGCAGCTGGGAGGAGTGGAAGGAGAAGAAAATCTGTGGTTAGCATGTATTGTATAAGAGAAGAATCTATTTTCATTAAAAATAAAATATTAAATTAAAATTCTTTATATTCATGTTTTAAATTGTGTGAATTCAAAAGACAATGTTTTATTGCCTGTTTCAGTTTATGTTCTTCTAAGCCAGGCTCATAAATCTGATTACTCAATATGCCCCTCCAATCAGATGATCAGATTAACCACACGCTGAAATTCACAATAATTTTGTGTGATATTGAAAAGGGGGTCATTTTATATATCCTTTGCTTTATTCTTAACACCAAGAAAATTTCATCTTTGCTAGATATTTAACGTGTGGTAAGGAAAATCAACTACATAAGAGCCACAGTGGCAAAATGTTGTCTGAGTTTGTCAGATTGATCTTTACATGCTTCTAACTACTGATTAAAGCCAGTGCTTTCTTCCTGAGCCCATGTGTCTACTAGTGAGAAGCTTCCTTAAGGGAATAATTGTCCTTATTTAGATTGTCTATAAGAAAGTTTTGGCAGTGACTTAATAAATGCTGATACTCAAATCCTAGGAAAATATTATAGCTGCTAACGAATATAAACACTGTTCAAAGGACAGAAGCTTAGTCGGGAACAAACAATTCTGCATGTGTACTATAGGCAGTAGAACACTGGTTCTTCCTGATAACAGGCACAGACAATATGGCTGGCCTAAACTTACCATATTTTCTTGTGATTATGGTAAAAATTAATTAAATTATAAATTAATTAAATACACAATATGGGAAAATTGCATAATATCTGTTTGAAGTAAAAAAAATCTGTGAAGTATTTGAGATTTAAACACCTGCACAAAAATGCAAACCTCTCTGTCAATTTTTAGAGATTATCAGAGGTAACTTCAGCAACATTTTGTGTCATTTATTTTGTTTCCCTATAGTTTCTATCTGAAGTCAGAAATAGTATTTTTGTATTTCTTTTTCATTTAGAGTATAAACTCATTGTCCTCACCAGACTGAAAAAAATAAAACCAACCAACCAACCAAACAAAAAACCCAAACCAACCAACCAACCAAACAAAGAAAACCAAAAACCAAACCAAAACAACAACATACCCCAAATCTCACACTCTTGGAGTTACATAGGTATCAGTCTTTACTGATTTATCTTGGATGGTAGAGAACTGATCACTGTCAGACAGAATTTTAAATACCACCTCTTTAAGGTAGAAATGAATTACAAAGGAAACCACACAATCAGGGAAGGCCCTCTCATTGCTTCGCATTAGACTACCCATGAACATACCTTCCTTTCTCAGGACTCTACGCTGACCTCACCACTGGGTAGGACACCCTCCTTTTTCTAACTAGGACCTGACTTTTGACCCAGAAACTTCTCCCTGGGAACCTGCGTAGTTACAATGGGAAAAAACCATTCCCGGTGGCTCCAGGTACCGTGTTTGGAATATACTCATGCCTCCCATTCTGCCTCTCCACTTTAGGTCTCTCTTCACTGCTCCAAACAGTCAAATAGAAGACCCCAGCTCTATCCTCTAGGCTGCCAGCTCACCAGACCATCTTAGATACTCTGGCTGTGAACCAAAGGCCAATTATAAAAACAAAAATACAATAACAAATATCTGGGTCCCATTACAAATAAAACAAGCAAGATGAAAACTAAGACAGTATATTTATACCAAATATCTTCAATACTCATACTCATGTAGTTATACCCATTAATAACAACCCAGGTTATTATAGGAATGACTAAGGAGTTCAAAGAATTCAGAGAGGACATCAACAAACATATGAAGTAATTTAAGAAGGACAATCGTAATTTCCTTATGGAAGCCCAAGAAAACAAAAATGGCTAAATATTCTAAAGACAACTGAGAATATAAAATTTTAATTCAATAAAGGAAATATTGATGAAAATCCAAAGTGAAGTGAAGGTGGAAATGAAAAATTCAACAATGGAAAATGTGTAAGTCTAACTATAAAAAATGTACTGAATTAGCGTTTCCCTTTCCTCAGATCTATGCTAATATTTATTATCTTTTGTTGCTACTTTTATAATCATTTGTTTTTCTGATCCTAATAATTCCAGTTTGGTGTGATAGAATCTCAAAATGGTTTGAATTTTTATTTCCCTATTACTTAAAAAGCTGTAGAGGCTTATGTTCTCGTGCTAATTATGTTACGAGAAAACCTGGTTACAGTGTCCAAAGCCTGTCCCCAGTTGGTTTTTTGACTGGTCAATAAAGGTGACCAATGGCTGGGCAGGGAGACAGAGGTGGGACTTTGAGGAATCACGGGAAAAGACGTAGGAGGAGGAAGAGGAGATTCTGTCATGACTGGGGCATAGGAAATGGACTAGGGTCTGGGGCAGCAAAGATAAAATACAGATTTACAAAGTTTTAACTCAGGACTATCGGAGGGGAGTGTGTGTTAGCTGAAGGGAGGTTAGGAAGTGACCCAGTCATTGAGCTGTTTAGGGCATCTTAAAAATAAGGCTGCATGTGTGTGTCTTTCAGGAATCCAAAACATCTGGAGGGTGGCAAGAGGCGCATGGGCACCCACTGGGGAGTTTAGAGTGGATTAACAATTTACTACTTCAAAAAAACATTTCTTTTATACTTATTGTTTTCAACTTTGGAAAATGTTATATTTAATTTTATGTTCCATTGTTTAGTTTGGTTATTATTTATTTATTTATTTTTGGTGATTAGTTTTATGAGTTTTCTATATATTCTAGATATTAACTCTTTCACAAGGATAAATGGTAAAGAATTTTTCAGTCTATAGGCTGGGTTTTCATTCTAACTATGGTGACTTTTAGTTTATAAAAACTCTTTAGTTTTATGAATCTCCATTTATTAAATGTTAGTTTTTAAGTCTCTGCTATATGGGTCTTGTTCTGAAAAACATTTTATGAGCCTATAGTTCAAAAGCATTCCCACCTTCAATATTCATGATATCAAGCCTTATGTTGAGATCCCATTTTGAGTTGAGTAGGTTAGACGATACAGATAAAGTTCCATTATTTTACCTGCAGATATTTTAGGTTATACAGAATGATTTCTTGAAGGTACTGTGTTTTCTTAAATATGTACTGCTGACAAAAATTTTGTCAAAAATCATGTGGCTATAATAATGTGCTCTTATAAGTAGGTGTGTCTATTTTTTAAGTGTCATTTACAAGTACCTTGTCGTTTTCATTTTCCTATATCTCTGTAGTATACCCTGATATCTAGGATGGTGATATCGTTAGAATTATTATTTCTTCTTCTTCTTCTTCTTCTTCTTCTTCTTCTTCTTCTTCTTCTTCTTCTTCTTCTTCTTCTTCTTCTTCTTCTTCTCCTCCTCCTCCTCCTCCTCCTCCTCCTCCTCCTCCTCCTCCTTCTTCTTCTTCTTCTCCTTCTCCTCCTCCTCCTCCTCCTCCTCCTTCTCTTCCTCCTCCTCCTTCTTCTTCTTCACCTTCTCCTTCTCCTTTTTCTTCTTCCTCCTCCTTCTTTCTCCTCCATTCTATTTGTCTTCTTTTCTTCCTCTTCTTCCTCCTCTTTATTCATTGTTCATGATTGTTTTGCCTTTCCTTGTTCTTTTTATGCTTTAATGTGATTTTTAACATTGTTTTATAAATTTCTGTGAATATAATTGAAATTTTGTGAATACTGCATTCAATCTATAGATTGATTTTAGTAGAATTTGTATTTTCACAGTATTACTCTTATGAATCCATGTATAAATGTATTCTGTAAGTGTAAATTTCTTCACCCCATTTGCTTCCAAATAATGACAGGGTATTTTCTACCAGCTCTTGCCCAATTTTAGCTCCTAAGTAATTTCCACAGAGATCTGGTATTTTTATTAACAAGTTTCATGAAATAATAACTGGGCAGATTCTGGTCTAGTCTAACCTGTCTCAGCTGCTACTACCTACCATCCTTTTCCTGCATCTGAGTCTTGCCTTGGTTCACCCTGGTCCATGTGTATCCTCAAGGCTACATTCTCATTCCAACCTCAAGCCAAATCCTCCTGCTCTCTTCACCTGGTTTCTCCACACCTTTCCCCCCTTGTTGTCATTCTCTCTTTCTCTCTCTCTCTCTCTCTCTCTCTCTCTCTCTCTCTCTCTCTTTCTCTCTCTCTCCTCTTCTCCATAACTTGGATCAAAAGTCCTACCCTATTCTATCTACCCAGCTAATTGGCTGATCATTTCTATAGTATACAATCAGAAGCAACAGAAACAATTTTTACATAACATAGAGACCAGAGATGCTTGTCCATGCCATAGTCCAGACTGCAATCAGATATCTAGGCATTAAAAAACAGCATCTGAATACACAGGTCCCAAATCTATGAGCATAAGTATTTCCATCTTTTTGTTTTGGTATCTATTATTTATTTATTTATTTATCTATCTATTTATTTATTTTTGGTTTGGTGTTCTAAAGTTTTCATTGTTAACTTTCTTGGTAGAACTTATTCTAAGATTATTTGAAAGCTATTATGAGGAGAATTGTTTCCCTCATCTCTTTCTTGAAAAGTCTGTCACTGAATACTGTCTTTTTGGATTTGATCATTTCATTGTGTATCCAGCTACATTGTGGAATGTTAAATGTAGGATGTTTCTGATGGAGTCATTTAGAATTTTATGTATAGAGTCATTGTGATGGTTTGTATATGCTCAGCCCAGGGAGTGGAACTATTACGAGGTATAGGCTTGTTGGAGTAAATTTGTTGCTGTGGCTGTGGCCTTAATACTCTTGTTCTAGCTGACCGGAAGTCAGTCATCTCCTAGTGGCCTGCAGATGAAGATGTAGAACTCTCAGCTCTTCCTGTACCATATCTGCATGGATTCTGCCATACTCCTGCCTTGATGATAATGGACTGAACTTCTGAACTTGTAAGCCAGTCTGTGGAGAGCTTTTGTGGCCTCTTTTAGAAACTTGGCAAGAATTTGACATTGGGTCAGGACACAGAAGTAAGCTCAGGCAGGAATTTGACTTTGGGCTAGTATAAGGAAGTGAGATCAGGCAAGAATTTAACTTTGGGCTAGGACTCAGGAATAGGCTCAGGTAAGAATATTTACGTTTGGGCGAATACAAAGCTCAAGGTAAACTTAGTCCAGGAATATGTGGCATTCCTTTTATCTTGGGCATCCTGATAAGCCACCAGAAACAGTGATCATGAAACTTTGCTTATTGCCTTGTTTGTTCCTTAACCTAGAACCGACCTTATTACTTGCATGTACTTCAAATGCTATAAAATCAGACTGGGAAAAAAAATAAACCTGCTTCAGTCTCAATACTGGCTGGAGTCATGTTATAATATTGTCTAATTGTCTTTTTCTTTTCAATCCTTACTTCCTCCCTTGAGACCTGGTTGATTGACTGAGCTGACCTGGTCACCAGTCCTAATTAAATATTGTTCTTATAAGAGTTGCCTTGGTCATGGTGTCTGTTCATAGTAGCAAAATCTTAACTAAGACAGAAGTTGGTATCGTGAGTGTTTCAACAGGAGCAGAAGTATAAGGATGACTCTTAAGAATATGGAATTGGCTTAATAATTTGCCAGCATCTTCTAATTCACCAGCACCTTCAACTACTGAAACCTCTCCAGATACTTTCTCTACTGGGAGCACAGAGAATATTGAAGGCCCATGGTGGAAACTATATTTCAAACTTAAAGAAGCTAATGCCTTTGATTATCTTGATCCACTAATTGTAACTGGCAATGAATTGTGTGATCTGGTATACAAAATTTTCTACAATTTGAGGAGAAAGAAATTTTGCTGGCTTGTTGCTCTTATCATCTTTGGACAAATTGATGAAGGAGAAGAATTAGCTGTATGATAAAATTGAACAGCTCCAGATGCAAATAAACAATCTAAAGGTTTCTAAGTATGCCTTTGAAGAGAATCCTCTCTCCAATAGTCATAGCGTGCAGTTTGCAGAAAATCAAACTGAAGCCTTCATTATAAGGTTGGTTGAATTACATTGAAAATTCAAGTCTCATCCTCAGAGGGTATCAGCAGTTAAAGCAAGGGCACTAATTGGCAAAGAATGGTATCTTATAACTTGGTATGGGGATTTGTGGGAGGATTCTATTGAATTGGAGAACTTCAAATCCTCAGATTCTCAAGGGTTTACCTCACCTGAGAAAGTAGTATCCTCAGCCCACCCCTTGTAATAATGCCTCTTTTGAATGAAGAAATTAATTATCCAGAATCTGATAAAGCAGCAGTGACTTTCTCTGAAGAAAATGGCAGTCAAAACAATACTGATGTTCCTCAAAGCTCACAAATAGTTTCTTCCAGACTTATAACCAGACTCAAGGCAAAGCTGGCCCCTAGAGTGGAGGTAGAAAGTGTAGTCCATGAGGAAATCCACTACACTACTAAGGAGCTCAATGAGTTTTCTAAATTTATTCAAGCAGAACTCTGGGAAATATGTGTGGGAATAGATTTTAATGGTATGGGATAATGGTGGAAGGAACATAAAACTAGATCAGGTTGAGTTTATTGACATAGACCCTCTGAGCAGAGAGTCTAGGTTTAATATGGAAGTTCACACAGTTAAAAAAAAAAGGTGCCGGAGTTTGTTTGAACGGTTGGCTGAAGCGTTTATCAAAAGATGGCCTACTAAAAGGAAGTTGGAGAGAAGCCTGATACCCGTTGGCATAGTTAGTGTTGATTAGGGGATTTTAAGGCTCAGGGAAATTGCAATGCTAAAGTGGATACATTGTGTAAAACCTAATTCTCCACAGTGGGAAGACCCAGAAAGATATGCCTTTCACAAATCATAAAAGATACAAACTGATAAGAGAGACACTGGCACATTTGAAGAGTTTTTTTCTTGCCCTTTTTCTTGTACCAGTCCTTAGGGTTGAAGATGTTGCTGCTCAGTTGGATGAATTAAATGATATGGGCTCATTTGGGCCCTGAGGTAGCAAGGCCAGGTGGTGGCAGCATTGAATTGCCAGAGACAAGGTTATCATAGTTACTATAAGGGGCAGTGTAGACAAAGCAATGTTCATAATGACCTATCCCATCATGGTCAGCACAGAAGAGGTGAAATTTATAATGGGATGACTTGTATAGACCTTTGGTACTAGATAATCAATCATGGTGTTTCCAGGCATGAAATAGATAGGAAGCCTACTGCATATCTGTTTAATCTGTATAAATAGAAAAATTCTCAAACAAAGAAAAGGCTACATTGAATCATGGCAAAAAGCAGTTTTGGCCAGTGAATCAATTTCTAGACTTGAGCCAGTTTGCAAACCTGGAACCCCTTGAATGAAGGGGTGGCCAGGTTCTCCTGAGGAAAAAGGTGATAAGACACTTTAAAAGTTTTGCTGTTAGCCTTTCTTCAGTTCTTCCCGCAGAGAGACCTATGGCCTTTTACAAGAGTAACTGTATACTGGGTAAAAGGAAATAATCAGACTTTCTGAGATCTATTGGATACTGGTTCTGAATTAACAATAATCCCAGGAGATCCCAAGAAATATTGTGGCCCTCCAGTTAAAGTAGGGGCTTATGGAGTTCAGGTGATTAATGGAGTTTTGGCAGATCTCCAACTCACAGTAGGTCCAGTAGGTTCCTAAACACATCCTGTGGTCATTTCCCCAGTTCCAGAATGTATAATTGGGATAGATATACTTAGAAGTTGGCAGAATTCTCACATTGGTTCCCTCCTACCACTAAGAAAGAAGCACAATGTTTAGTAGGTCTATTTGGATTCTGGAGACAGCATATTCCTCACTTAGGTGTGTTACTCAAGCCCATTTACCAAGTGATTCTCAAAGCTGCTAGCTTTGTGGGGCCTGAAACAGGAGAAGGCTCTTCAACAGGTCCAGACCGCTGTGCAGGCTGTTCTACCACTTGGACCACATGATTCAACAAACCCAATGGTACTTGAGGTGTCGTTGGCAGATAGAGATGCTGTTTCAGTGTTATCTAATTGAGCAAAAACATTGATACCTTTCCATAAAAATCAAGACTAAGACAGGACCATCAGTGTCTTTACACATATTGAATATGATATTTGAAATTCTAATGAGATGTCAATAGAGGTTACACCTGTATGCTGTCACATCAACAGAGAATTAAGATCTCTTTCCCCACATCTTCATCAGCTTTTTTTGTCATTTTATTCTTTTCTTCCCTAAGTTGCTTTCTGTTAGTCTTTTATCACAGCAACAAAAAAAAAAAAAAAAAAAAAAGTAGGAGAAAGATCAAGACTTAAGTCCACACAAATAAGAAATAGACAAAAGAAGGAAATAAAGGTGATACCTTGTTTGCCAAAGATATAAAGCTGTTTATAAAAAAATTATAAAACTCTATCAAAAAGCTCCTAGAACTAATTAACACATCCAACCAAGTGGCAGGATACACCATTAGCATTCAAACTTCAGTAACCTTTTTACATAAAGACAGACATTCTAAAAGGAAAAAAAACAACCATCCACAATTAGCTTCTAAATAAAAACAATACAAAAATCCTCAGAGAAAACACAACCAAGGGGTTGAAAAATTTCTAAAATGAAAAGTTTAAAATTATAAAGAAAGAAAGAAAACATGTTACTAGAAAACAGAAATGACTACCATGCTCATGAATTGAACTTTCAAAATTAACATTATAAAAGTAAACATACTACCAAAAGCAATTTATTAATTCAATGGAATCTTAGTGTTATTTTTCACAGAAATAGAAAGATGAACATTAAAATTAATATGGAAACACAAAAGAATCTAGACAACCAGGATAATTTTAACTAACTAACTAACTAAATAAATAAATACAAACAGCATTGTCATGCTCAATCTGAGGCAATTAAAGACAAAAATCAGCAAGATAATGGTACAAAAAGAGACATAAATATTAGTTGAATAGAAA
The DNA here is from genome assembly GCA_019843965.1 of Rhynchomys soricoides. Lineage (NCBI taxonomy): Eukaryota > Metazoa > Chordata > Mammalia > Rodentia > Muridae > Rhynchomys > Rhynchomys soricoides. Next base: position 17,192,100 of record JADRCH010000067.1, on the reverse strand, counting down.
CTGTGGTCATTAGTTTTAATTGTTAACTTTGTAAATTATGCAATTATATTAGAAGATATTTTCAATCAGGGATTGTCCAGATTAGGTTGGCCTATGGGCATATCTGTGAGAAATCATCTTGATCATTATAAATGATATGGGAAGATATATCCTGAAAGCAAGGAGCCATGGACAGTATCAAAGTAGAGAAAGCAAAATAAGTACTTAGCATGTATCAGTTTATTTCTCTGTTTTCTATTTGTTGATATACTATGACTAACCACTCTAAGTATTTGCCTGGATTTCCATTCAGTGATGAGGTGGATCATTGGAACTGTTAAACAAACATGTTCAACAGTTGCTTTTTATCAGTTTTTTTATCACAGCAGTGGGAATGAAACAATACCCTAAAACATTGGCGATAGCGTGGCAGTGGTGGCTCACGCCTTTAATCCAAGCACTTGGGAGTCAGAGGCAAGTGAATTTCTGAGTTCGAGGCCAGCCTGGTCTACAGAGTGAGTTCCAGGACAGCCAGGGCTACATAGAGAAACCCTGTCTCCAAAAACCAACCAAACAACCAACCAAACAAAAACATTGGAGATGCTAGGACTATGGAATATCTGCCAAGGAGAGCTGCTAAGAAGGAGTGGAATGAGTTTAAGGGAAAAAAAAGTGTGTTGCAGTAAACAAATCATTCTTTTCTCAATTTTGAATGGCAATGTATATCTAGTGCCATTATATGTCAAAAGCATATAATCTGCTTTTTGCTTTGATTTTATTTTATAGGAGATTATAATTAAGAGATTGTGTGAATCTCCAAAGAGACTTAGAACTTTTAAACAAGTATGAGACTGTGAAAGACTATGGTGACTTTTAAAGTTGGACTGAATTCAGGTTTAGATTATTATAAAACTATAAACATATAAACTATAGTTTAATATGGAGGTTTGAAAGAAAATGGCCCCATAGGCCCACATGTTTAAATGCTTAGTTACCAGGTAGTGGAACTTTTTGAAAGGAGTAAAAGGGTTAGGATTCATGGCCTTATTGGAGGAAGTATGTCACTGGGACTGGGTGTTGAGGTTTCAAAAGCACATGCCAAGCTCAGAGTCTCTCTCTTCCTATGGACTAGGATGAAGTTCTCAGTTACTGCTTTACTATCTGCCTACATGCCATCCTGTACTTGTCATGATTATAATGGACTAAACCTCTGAAATTGCAAGCAAACCTCCAACTAATTGATTTCTTTTTATACGAGTTGACTTGGTCATGGCACCACTTCAAAGCCACAGAACAGCAATTAAGACAACAGGTGGTATTTTCAAGTTCTATCCATTTGCCTGTGAATTTCATGAAGTCATTGTTTTTAAGAGCTGAGTAGTATTCCATTGTGTAAATGTACCACATTTCCTGTATCCATTCCTCTGTTGAGGGACATCTGGGTTGTTTCCAGCTTCTGGCTATTATAAATATGGCTGCTATGAACATAGTGTAACATGTGTCTTTATTACATGTTGGAGCATCTTCTGGGTATATGCCCAGGAATGGTGTAGCTGGGTCCTCAGGTAGTACAATTTTCTGAGGATCCGCCAAACTGATTTCCAGAGTGGTTGTACCAGCTTGCAATCCCGCCAGCAATGGAGGAATGTTCCTCTTTCTCCATATCCTCACCAGCATCTTCTGTCACCTGAGTTTCTGATCTTGGCCATTCTGACTGGTGTGAGCTGGAATCCCAGGGTTGTTTTGATTTGCATTTCCCTGATGACTAAGGATGTTGAACATTTCTTTAGGTACATCTCAGCCCTTCGAGTTTCCTCAGTTGAGAATTCTCTGTTTAGATCTGTTCCCCATTTTTAAATAGGGTTATTTGGTTCTCTGTAGTCTAACTTCTTGAGTTCTTTGTATATATTGGATATTAGCTCTCTATCGGATGCAGGATTGGTAAATATCTTTTCCCAATCTGTTGGCTGCCTTTTTGTCCTATTGACAGTGTCCTTTACCTTAGAGAAGCTTTGCAATTTTATGAGGTCCCATTTATTGATTCTTGATCATAGAGCAGAAGCTATTGGTGTGCTCAGTCACAAAAAGAATAAACACAGTATGTACTCACTGATAACTGGATATTAGCCCAAAAGTTTGGAATACCCAAGATTCTGTTCGCAGACCATATGAAGCCTAAGAAGAAGAAAGACCAAAATGTGGATTCTTCAGTTTTTCTTAGAAGGGTGAACAAAATTCTCATAGCATGAAATATGGAGACAAAATGTGGAGCAGAAAAGGAAGGAAAGGAGATCCAGAGACTGCCCCACCTCGGGATACATCCCAGATCCAGCCCCCCATCAGACACTATTGTAGATGCCAGGAAGTGCTTGCTGATGGAAGCATGATAAGCTGTCTCCAGAGAGGCTCAGGCAGAGCCTGACAAATACAGAGGAAGGTGCTTGCAGTCAACCATTGGACTGAGCTTGGGGTCCTTGTTAGAGGAATTGGAGAAGGCACTGAAGGAGCTGAGGGTATTTGCAGCCACATGGAGGAAACAACAGTGTAAACTGGCCAGAACCCCCATAGCTCCCAGAGCCTGGACCACCAACCAAAGAATACACACGGAAGGACCCATGGTGCTGGCCACATATGTAGCAGAGGAAGGCCTTGTTGGACATCAGTTGGAGGAGAGGCCCTTGGGCCTGATGGAGTTCGATGCTCCTGTGTAGGGGAATGCTAGGGAGGGAAGACAGGGGTGGGTGGGTGGGTGAGGGAGCACCCTTATAGAGACAGGGGAGGGGAGATCAGATAGGTGATTTCTGAAGGGGAGACCTGGAGAGGGGAAAACACTTGAAATGTAAATAAAGTATATCTATCTATCCACCCATCTATCTATCTACTTACTTATCTATCTGTCTATCTATCTATCTATCTATCTATCTATCTATCTATCTATATGTTGGTATTAGGGACTAAAGTATTGCTATAGCAGTCCTGATGTTACTTGTTTTTGTTTGTTTTGTTTGTTTGATTTTGTGTTTTGGAGTACTATGGGAGATTTGGTAGTTTGGATATTTTAAATGGGGGCTTAATGGGGGTCCTAGTAGGAGTTTTAATGCCAATATTAAGGATTATTTGCAGTGTGGGGACCCAGAAGTTTCAGAGGGAAAGAATATTATTAAGTGGCCCAGAGACCATTCCTGTGATATTTTTGCAATGAATTTGGCTTTTTTTTTCTTTTTTCTTTTTTAAACCCTTGTCCTAAATATCTACCTGTCAGACTGCATGGCACAAAGCTTACTGACCTGACAAGAATGGATTCTTGAAATATAAGTCAGCCCTAATTAAATTAAATTTCTTTGTAATAATTGTCATGGTCATGGTGTCTCTTCACAACATTAAAACTCTCACTATGACAGAAGTTATGAAGTGGTTTCAACGGGAATAACCCCCATATACTCATGTCTTTGAATGCTTGGCACATAGCAAGTAGAACTATTAGAAGGTTTGGTCTTGTTGGAGCAAGCCCTCTTGAAAGGAGTCTGTCAGTGAAGTCACAGGTTGTTAGGTCTCAAAAGCAGAAACCCAGGCTCAGTGACACATAACATTCACCCTTCTGCCAGTGGACTAAGATACAGAACTCTCAGATCTTTTTCCAGCTCCATGTCTGCCCAATTCCACCAGGCTTCCCTCCATGAAGACAATGGATTAAACTGCTGAATTGTAAATCATCTCTAGTTAAATGCTTTCCTTTATAAGCATTGCCATAGTCATGGTGTCTCTTCACAACAATAGAAATCTTATCTAAGAAAGAAGATGGTACCAGGAGTGTAATGCTGCTGTGATAATTTTAACCATACTTTTGTTTAGAAGAATGTGAACTTTGAGGCTTTGGGTTAGAAATGGAGTTGAACAATTTAAGTGGCACTTAAAAGGCCATCCAAGTAGGGACATGGAAGACAGTAGTGTTTAGGGTGATTTGAACTGTGGGTACACAGCTCAAGAGCTTTCAGAAGAGAAGAATGTTATTGTGTGGACTAGAGATTGTTCCTGTGAGTTTTTTGGGGAAGAATATGGGTGCTTTCTGTCCTTGTCTAAAAATGTGCCAGAGACTAAACTGGAGTTTATATTAGTTATGTTGTCAAAGGAAATTTCAAAATAACCTGGTAATGACTCTCATGTGGGTATTAGTATTAACTCTTATGAATATCTATAATGAAAGAAAATAACTGAACAAGAGAAAGTATAAAATGTAGAGTTTGAGGAGAAAAGTGGCAGCAGGAAGTAGAATGGAACTAAATCCTGTGTTCAGAGGTATAAACAGGTTAAAGAAAAGCCTGATGTTAGATGGAATAAAGGTAATTTCAGCACAAGCTTTCAACTTGTGAAAAAGAATTAAAGAAAAGCTCAGAGCCAGGTATGGTGCTGCGCAATTTTAATCTTAGCACTCTGGAGGCAGACAGATCTCTGAGTTTAAGGTCATCGTGGTCTACAGGGTAAGGTCCAGGATTGGTAAGGATAAACAGTGAAGGAATCCTGTGAAAACAGAAAGTTAATGAGGATATAATTCAACAAAGAGCCATGTTCTAGCCCCATCAAGCAGCAAAACTTGATACTTTTAGCCATGTTGTTTTGGATTTAGAGTCAAGGATAGAAGAATGGGGTTACAGACTATTCCTCCACAACTAATGAAAACCACTGAGGCCAGGCATGTGTCAGGGGTGTTCCTGCATGGAAGCATAGAGAGGTCATTGTACTGACTGTGTTGTTTGATTTTTCAATCATCACTCTTATACAATCAATACATAAAAAGGAAAAAGGTAGGTAAGCAAAAATATAAAACATACAGTTTGAGGAGAAAATGAACACCAGGGCATATAATATTTGAATCAAATCCAGTGCTCAAGGAAATATTTTAAAGTAAAGCCTCATGGTAAATGAAATAAAGATAGTGGAGACCTTGGAACCAGATCCCACCCAGTTTAGCTTCTAACTTGTGACAAAGAGTTAAAGAAAAGAATAAGTAGTGAAGATAAACATCAACAACAGATAGCTAATGCAAATGTAATTGAAAGAGAGGACCAGGTTTGAGCCTCAACAAGCAGCAAGTTTGGCAGCTTTGGCCACCATGGTGGTTTTGGCTTTAGAGTCACTGATCAGATGTTGTAGAATGTCCCTTCAAAGCTAAAGAAAGTTGCTGAGGCCATGTGTGTGCCAGGGATGTCCTTGCATGGAGGCTCAGAGAATACTTTGCATAAAGCTATGAATGTTAAAGAAGCTGAGTCATGTGATACCTTCCAAGGAAAGCTGCAGATAGGGTGTGGAACCATCCCAAGAAAGAAAAGTTTGTTGTAGTTATCAAAGCTAGAAAGAGCTTGATATCCGAACAACACATTGGGAAAGAATTATTGACTTTGGATATGAAGATGAAGAATGTGGAGTTTGCCCTGCTGGTGTTTGGTCTTGCTTTTGTCCAGTGTTTTCTCACTATGTTCCCTTTCCTTCCTTTTGGGATTGTAATGTATATTCAGTAAAGTTACATGTTGGAAGTATGTTATCTTCTTCTTTATTTTGATTTTACAGTGGTTTCTAGATAAGATGCTACTATGAATCTCAGCAAATTTAAAGTATGGACTTTAAAACTAGTAAACAGTTTTGAGACTTTGGTAGACTATGCGGATTTTGAAATTGGACTAAATGAATTTTGTATTTTATATGGCTATAAGCTATGGGGAATGGAATTTTGTGGCTTGAACAGGAATGGTCCACATAAATTCATATATTTGAATGCTTAGTTGTCAGGTCGTGGCACTGCTTGAAAAAAATGAAAAAAGATTGGGAAGAATGACCTTATTAGAGGAAATATGTCACTGGGACTTAGCTTTGAGCTTTCAAAAGATCATGCCAAGCTCAGAGTCTCTCTCTGCCTAAGGATGAGGATGTAGTTCTCAGTTACTGCTTCAGTGTTTGCCTACATGCCACCCTGTTTCCTGTCCTTGTGATAGTGGACTAAACCTCTGAAATTGTAAGCAAGTACATAACTAAATGCTTTCTTTTATGATAGCAGACTTGGTTATGGTGTTTTGTCATAGCAATAGAACATTGACTGATAAAGTTGTATTTTAAGTGCTGAGAAACAATAACTGCCCACAAAGGTTACTATATCAAGTAACTATCCCTAATAACTGAAGAGAAATAATGGTATGAAATTAAAATAAAGCAGAAGGAATCCTGACCATTAAAGTGACAATAAAAGCATATTTGAAAGAATCCTTTTAATGGACTAGAAAGATAAATATATCCAGTAGACTTCAGGAAAAAAAATCAAGTCCTCTAGAGCTAGAAGAATAGTTAAGAAGCAGGAATGAGACACAGAGTCTTTATATTTTAATATGCCTTATGCAGCACAATAGATGGGCAGCTGCCTAGATTCCATGCTGTTAGAATCTACCTCCCGCTAATAATTCAGAGTTACTTCCTACTAATTTATATATTCCATCTTGGACACTCCTGAACCAATTGATTAGCCCTGTGGGCTGTGCTCTTCTGGCCCCTTTACATTGCAGCTCTGCCTGTCTGTCCTGCATTCTTCTCAGGTATGGATGATCTCCTACTTCCTTTCCAGGTCCCAAGTCTGAGACATTTTAAAATCCCACCATTATTTGTCCTCACCAGCTATTGACTATTGGCATCTTTATTTGCCAATCAGGGCCAACTTGGGGCAGGTTCCCAGAAGCTATGTGCAGATCCTCTAATGTAAACAGTTCTTTGGGAACAAAACTAGCATTTGTAATACAAGCAGTTTCAGTTCCCCCTTTTTGTCCAATTAAAAAGGCTCTTCCTCTCAGATATACAAGGAACATAATTGAAACAATTATGTAAACTGTAAGTTATGATATACACTTATAAAATCTAGTCTACCATATTTGATAATTAAGATAAAGAATTCTATCATCTATCCTAATTTAAAGAGTTTACAGTTCTGTACCTCAATTATGTTTGATTTGAACTTGCATTATCATCTAAAAAACATCGTTTTATGTGGATTGCTGTCTATTTGCAGGTGAGGCCAGGTACAAGATAAGGTAAGAGCCTGTGATTGGTCAGTGGAAAAGGAAGGCAAGCTGAGAATTTTAGAGTCAAGGACAGAGAGATAGAAGGGAGAGAGGAAGGGAAGGAGTGGAAGAAATAATATGGAACCTATAGGAGAGGAAGAGGAGCCAGAGCCACACAGTCCTGGGAGCCATAAGTATTCAGGGTTTCTTAGATAATTAAATAATAAATGGGATTGCTTGCTCCATCTAGCTGTGTATTTTGTGTTTATTTCAATTGAGTTTTGAGTTCATTGTGCAGGTGTTTTGTGGGTTGAGAATTTAATAATATAAACTTGACTGATAAAGTGCAGGCCTCTAGAGTTTTGATTTTACTGGGGCTGGAAATGTGAGGAGAATCTGCATGGGGTTAGCCATGGAGGTGGCAAGATTGATGGGGCAGAGAGTAGCTGGGAGTAGTACAGGATGGTGCCTTTTAAAATATTTCCCACAGTACTAGATCATTTAGATCATCTTCTTTAATGCTAAACAACTTAAGTTTAATTATGAGACTATAACTCATCTTCATTCTCATCAGAGATCTGAGAAGGAATTAAATATTACCTGAACATATAGGATGCACAAAGACATAGCTTCCAAAGCTTATACAGTTTGTAGAGATAGCTGAATGCTTGGACAGTCTCCAATATTTCTTAGAACATTGGAGCATCTGTCTTTAGCCTTCTAGCCCAGAAACATCTGACAGACCTTAAGTGAAGCAGGAATTATGAAGGACTAGTTTATCCTATTTGGCAGAGCTTAACAACAGACTGTTACACATCTGCTTTTTGTTTTTTGTTTTTTGTTTTTTTCCAAGACAGTATTTTGCCTGTAGATGAAATTAGGGTACTTCTTACCAAGTGGCTAGCTTGCAACAATTGGAGGTAATGATGCTCAATATCTTCTTTCAAGTGGTATAGGGGTACTGTCAAGAGCAGACATCCGAAGATCTATTAATAGTTAAATGATTTTAAATGCTATATTCTGTGGATCTCAGGTGCTTTTAAAGACCAACTATCTATATGCAGTGTAACTGAGTTGTTAAACATTGATTACTCTTAGTTGTTTACTATTTGAATAATTTTGAAAATAACTTATTGTAATTAAATCAGAAGCCAATATAACTATTACATTACTATCTGAACCTTAACTTGTATTTCTTAATCATCCTAAACAGTTTGTAATAGCAGGAATTAGAAGGACTGGCTCTAAGTTTTCTAATTTTAAATGAGTTGTATTGACACATTGTCTATTTAAGAGCAACAAAATTAATTTAAATTTTTTTATCAATATAAAAAAAATTATATCAATGAAAACCTTAAACCTGTATCAATATATAAATTCTATACCAATGTAAAAAAATACAACTTCAATTCTGCATCAAAATGTAAAGATTTCTACTAACATAAGCTTGTGGCCATAGAATGTTTTGTTTAAGAGTAAATTTAGTAATCATTCCCCACATATGTAAATTCTTATATAACCACCTATACCTTTCTTTTTCTTTTTAACCCCCTTAAGCTGTTATAGAAGCAAGTCTTTGGAAACAGCATCAGGTAAAGCAGAATCAGGCAGGGAGGTGGAACAACAGGTTTTCTCAGCATCTGTGAGGTTGAATCTTGTTAGAGCTGTATCTTGGTGTTCCATTCTGTAATATGTGAATATTTTAGCCAATATTTTTAGTTCTACAAAGATATTTGTATGAATTGTGCAAAGTGTACAGATCAGGTAAGGATGAATTTCTACTTCTTGTTTGAGCAGGTGAAAGATAACTGTCTTTTTTATTAGTTACTTTGATCAATAACCAATTATAATAAATCTTCATTCATGTCTTGTGAAGGATGTCATGATTAATTTTAAGGATTCCTTAACCAACAAGATTTATTGGCTAATTTTAGCTGAAGTTTTGGCTAGTGACATTTTTATGTCTAAGCCAGTTTCAGGGCTGTTCTCATGTGGAGAGATCAGCAATTCATGCTACCCGTACTGTTTGGTGGTCTTGAAGTTGTTTCTTTCATGTTTGTAGTCAAGATTTTCATGGGGTGTTCTTCTATCATATCTGATCTATATTACTTTAGAAGGATCCAAAGTCTTTTTTTTTTTTTCCTTTTCTGTGAACAGAAATACAGAGCCTGTTTCCCAAAATAGCATGTCTTTGGTCTGGCAACCCAAAATAGATTGGTTCAGTTTAGCAACCTCTTATTTCTTAGGGCCTGTTCTACTCTGACCTCTCTCTCAGAGGATTAGTAATATCATTAATACCTCCAAACTTATAACCACCTTCATTTTGATGATTAAAACAACTAAAAGTGATTAAAGCAATTATTATTATCTGTTGAGATAGGTAATCTCTCTATCTCTGTACCTTTGTTTCCTATGTTTGAGATCAAAGGTCTGGATTTCTTTATTTTTCCATGTATACTTAAAAACATGTAAAGCATTTTCACTATTTCTCCCTTCTCTCTTTAAAACAATGCAATTTTCCTTTATTCTTTCCATCTCCCTTGTGGATATATAATTATATCCTCTTTTCTCTTTATATAACTTGGATCAGTATCCTTTACTGTGTATATAACTTCAATTAAATTCACTTCTATTTTCTGTGTGAGCCTATTTTAAGGCCGGTTTATGGATGAATGCCATGCTAAGCTATCCCAGAATTACAAAGCACTCAAAGAATTCTTGTTATGCATTGACTTCTTAAATTTCCACCAAATTTTCCATTCCCATCTTATTCAAACCTGCACTCTGCAGCCTGCTTTCTCCCAGCAGTAGCAACTGGCATCCATGGCTTAAGCTCTCAGTCAAGAAACTAATTCTCCCTGCCTCCTAATCTTAAAGGGATGGCATGTGTTTTCCATCTGGGAATCTCCATTTAATTTTTAAAACTGAGTTCTTGCCCCACATTAGATACCATTTGTTGAAATAATTATTTATTAATAAATCCCAGCATGGGCCTGTTATCTGCTTCAATGGTTTTTGTTCCTGAATGAATGATATGCTCATAACTTTTATATTTTAATATGCTTTATGCAGCACAATAGATGGACAGCTGCTTAGCCTCCATGTTGTTAGAATCTACTACCTCTTGCCAATAATTCAGTTACTACTTACTAATTTATATGTTCCATCTTAGCCACTCCTGACACAATTGAGTAGCCCTGTGGGTTGTGCTCTCCAAGCCACTTTACATTGTGGCTCTGCTTTTCTGTCCTTCACTCTTCTCAGGAATGGCCAATCTTCTCCTTCCTGTCTGGGTCCTAAGCCTGACAAATCCTAACATCCTGTCACAGTCTGTGCTCCCCAGCTATTGGTTGTTGTTATCTTTATTTGCCAACCAACTGGGAGGCAGGTTCCCAGAAGTTATGTGCAGACACTCTCATGTAAAAAGGTTTTGGGGAACATAATAAACATTCATAATATAAATAGCTACACAATGGCTTTTCATAAAAATATAACTAGAAACAACCAGGAGGCTCTGTTCTCATATTTGGTAATATGAACCATATCTAACAAAATTAGTCAGAAGATATAACAAGGACTACTTCTTATTAAGGAAACTGCAGGGAAAATATGTGGTGACTTGATATTATCCCTAACCTGATAGCACTGCTTTTGCTTGACACAAAATGAACAACTCTATCCCATATCTGCATAATAATTTTCACAGGTCTATTATGATGACTAAAGAAACTTAATATGGAGCCAAGCATCCTTTAAAGGCCATTGACTTTTTGCTCTGAAATGCCTGGGACACCCTAGTAGCCTGCAAGTGGGATAAGAATAGGATAATGGACTGCGAGGTCTTAATAGCTGACTTTGCTTCTGTAAAACCTACTCAGCACCACAAGAAAGTTGTGACATGATATCTTTATTACTATATATCAGAAAACTAAGAAACAGCCGAGGGAAGTAAAACAAATTTCCTCCCCAGATGTGGGTTCAGTGGATGCTTATGATACACACCTTTGTGATATATGCTTTAAAATCGCACATTAACCCTCTTCCATGTGGCATGGTATTTGACTCCAGGGCTTCTATCCTTATTCTAGTAATAAGAATAAATTCATTTAATCTAAATTTGAAATGAGCCTTAGTCTTTGATTCCTGCCAGTGAATATGAATGCCATAATAAACTATATTCTTCAAGGTAGGTTATATCATAAGAAGCACTTAATATCAGAAAACAACACCATGGGGCGTAAACTTAATTTTAGCACAATAAAAATAGACATCTATTATACTCTACCCTCAGAAATACATAGGTACTCCTATGCAAAAAATAAGAAATAAGTTCAATTATATCATAAATCAAATGGTATTTTCTAACATTCCTTCAGAATGCACATTATTCTTATTATTACAAGGAACTGTCTCTAAAATATTTCTATCTGAGACAAAGCAAATTGTAAAAAATAGAGAAAATTGAAACTGCAGTTTGGTTTTATTCTAAGATATATTTACTTAAGCAAGTATCTTGCTTTGTTGCTGCTTAGAAAATACTCTCCTTCATAAAACCATTTGTAAATTTATTTTATCTCACTTTCTTCTACACAACCAATTCCTAGGTCCTATTACTGTCATTATCTGTTATAGTATAGACTGAGTTCACTATAATGAATATTCTGGCACCCAACACCCTAATGTCAATCTGGGATAATCTTTATATACAAATCAAACTGACATCGTTCCTAAAATGATACAGACCTGAACTAGAAACAAGTGTCACTTAAAGACTGGATGCAACATTTGTCCACCTTATGCTCCTATTTGACTCTCTAAAGTTAATTTCTTCTCACAACTAATGTGTAATAAAAGAAAGGAAATAAATAAAGATTGAAATATTTTAGTTAGCTGAAATGTAACAAAGTCCTTGAACTTGTTTGGTACCATATGAGAGGATCAAAATTTGCCAAGGAATAGAAAAAATGATAGAAGAATTAATAAAAGAACCAACTATGTCAACCATTCCTTGCATTCAGCAAGTATACTTATCAGATATTGGAAGATTTCACACACCACGATCCCCTAGACTTTTGTAAATGAAGTACAAAAAAAGCCAAGTCATTGAAAGTTATAGTATAGAATATTTTGTCATAGGCCTTATTTCAGAAATGTTATCAAAACTCAAAGTAAAACTACTCTGAGTTATGTCAGCAGCTTGACTCAGTAGGAAGAGAGAGGTACTTGTGTATTATGGTTTCTGATTTTGTGTTTTTATTAGTGTGTGTGTGTGTGTGTGTGTGTGTGTGTGCGTGTATGTATTTCTAGTGCTTTTTTCTTTGTTTATAGTCCTTTTAAAATTTTTCATTATTTATTTTCTCAAGGGAGAAAGAAAGCTTGAGCTGGAAGCACTGCAAAGTGGGTAGGACCTGAGGGATGATAAAGGAGGGGAAAGTGTGATAAGAATATATTGTATGAAAAAATTATTTTAAATTTCAAAAGAGTTGGGCTATTTTACAGAAATAATCCCATGAGTACCCAAGAATATATGTAGAAAATGGAAGGAAAGCTATTCATAGTAGGCAAGCATCATAATGCATTGATTTTCATTCTTTCTGTCTGCTCTTCCACAAAGTATTTTCTAACATAAAGCAGATAGTGAGAGAACTGTGAAATGCCTACTTCTGGATATGACATAGCGTCTCTGCAGCATGTCTCAACTCATAGCAGCAAGAGTTACATGTGTAAGACTTGTATAAGATCAGATCAGTCAGAATTCCAATATGGATTTGGATGGGTGTGTCTGCTAAGACTTAACCTCTATCAGGGGATCTAAGGAAACTGATGGCTGCTGAGATAAGTTAATCTCCTTTGTAGACATAGTTACTAGTAGGTTGTTTCTGCTTTAGTGAATAGCTACAAACACATTGTGTCCATGTGAATAGCACTAACTGAACTGAGCAGTTTATAATAACAAAAAGGAAGAACATGGAGGAGGTAGGGAGATGAAACCAGAAAGTGTTGGAAGGTAGCAATAGTGAATATGATCAAAGTGTATTTATATTACAATATATTAATCTGGGATTGGAGGGAGAAGATGTGAAAATTCATAGCTAAAGTAATATTTTCTGTGTCAAACTGCTAACTGGTTTAAAATACTAACTTGCCACAGCATACAAATATATCTACGATTACACACACACACACACACACACACACACACACACCACTAACTATAAACACACACACATACATATATATATATATATATCTCACTACCACTATATATCAGTTGATCATATATATATATATACATATATATATATAATATATGATAATGATAATATATGATATGTATAATATTATTGGCTTTACATCCAGATCACTGTTCATCCTGAAGGCAACCCAGGGAAGAATCTCAGAATAGGTACCTAGAGACAGGAACTGAAGTAGAGAACATGGGTAAGTGCAATTACTAGCTTAATTCTCCTGAATTTCTCAGTTCAATTTCATGTTTCCTGAAGAAACATCCAGCCAGGGATGCTAGTGCCCATAATGGGCTAGATCATCCCACATCAATCACCGACCAAGAAACTTCTCCACACACTCACCTGGAGGATAATCAGATAGGGACATTTTCTTATGTAAGATTTCCTTTTCTCTCTTTTTTTTCTGGATATTTTCTTTATTTACATTTCAAGTGTTATCCCCTTTCCAGGTTCCCAATCCCCAGAAACCCCTTATCCCATCCTCCCCTGCTTCTATGAGGGTGTTCCCGGGTGGGGCAGTGGACTGTGACAGGAAGCCTGGCCCCTGGTCTAGCACAGGCTTAACCCAGTGGGGCTAGCCTTGCAAGGGACTGGAAGGTGTTTTGCCAATGTTCCTGGGAGGCCCTTGGCTCCTGTCAAGTTGCTACAACTCCCACAGCCCCCTGTAGAGAGGTCTGTCACCATAGGAGCAGCACACCAAGCCCTCCCACATGCAGGTAAAATATCCCTAAACTCTCAGACCAAGCCAATGGGAAGTACCTGTTGCCAGACCCCTGACCCATCCAAGACTGTATATTAGACCATCCCAAAGTGTATAGGGGAGATCCTATCCAGAAGGAATAAAGGTGTGAGAACTACTCCGTCCCGTGAGAGCTTCTATCATTAGAGCTGTAATACTGCTGCTTGGGAAGAAGTCTGCTCTCCGGAAACGCCACCAGAAGCTTCCTGCATTCCTCGCCAGCTAGTCGGCCTCTTGTGGGCTTAGCCTGGATCCGACTTAGTGCAGGGCAGCAGGTGCAGTATCTTGGAGCAACCAAGGTGGCAACCGTGGAGACCAGGGTGGAGGTGACTCCCTTCCCTTCTTGCATTCTCCCCTTTGCCTGAACCCTCGCACTTGGCTGGGCCAGAGATCCCTGTGGAAAGCCTTCAGCACACAGGCCTATATTCCCACTCCCATCCACCCACTCCCACCTCCCTGTGCAGGCATTCCCATACCCTGGGGCATCGACCTTCACAGGACCAAGAGCCTCTCCTCCCTTTGATGCCCAACAAGGCCATCCTCCGCTACATACGTGGCTGGAGCCATGGGTCCCTCCATGTGTACTCTTTGGTTGGTGGTTTAGTCCCTGGGAGCTCTGGGAGGTCTGTTTGGTTGATATTGTTGTTCTTCCTAAGGGTTGCAAATCCCTTCAGCTCCTTCAGTCTTTTCTCTAACTCCTCTGTTGGGGACCCCATGCTCAGCCCAATGGTTTGCTGTGAGTGTATGCCTCTATATTTCTCAGGCTCTGACAGAGCCTCTTAGGGGGCAGCTATACCCCAGATGCTCAGAATACCCAAGATATAATTCACAGACCACATGAAGCTCAAGAACAAGGAAGACCAAACTATGGATGCTTTGGTCCTTTTTAGAAGGGAGAACAAAATACTCATGGGAGGAAATATGGAGAAAAGGTGGAGGAGAAAAAGTGGTCCTTTTTAGAAGGGAGAACAAAATACTCATGGAGGAAATATGGAACAGAAACTGAAGGAAAGGCTATCCAGAGACTGCCCCACCTGGGGATCACCCATATACAGTCACTAAACCCAGACAGTATTGTGGATGACAAGAAGTGCTTGCTGACAGGAGCATGATATAGCTGTTTTTTTGAGAGGCTATGCCAGATTCCTTCTTCTCAAATGACCCCAGATTATGTCAAGTTGACAAAACATGAGACCAAACTGATCTCTGGGAATTTATTAAAGT
This sequence comes from Rhynchomys soricoides, assembly GCA_019843965.1. Taxonomy (NCBI): domain Eukaryota; kingdom Metazoa; phylum Chordata; class Mammalia; order Rodentia; family Muridae; genus Rhynchomys; species Rhynchomys soricoides. The sequence goes on along the minus strand of JADRCH010000067.1, from coordinate 17,176,873 downwards.
TTTATCATAACTTGAATTTTTTTTAGATTTTCTAAACTTTATTTTTTTTCTCTAAAATGAGAGTATAAAACTACTTGTCCCATGGAAGTGGTAGTGGATTAGTGTGCTACAGCAGCAACATTGTTTACAAGAGCTCATGCTGAAAATGTAATAAAAGGGTGGATGTGGTGGTTTGAATATGCTTGGCACAGGGAGTGGCCCTATTAGGATGTATGGCCGTTTTGGAGTAGCTGTGGCCTTTTTGGAGGAAGTGTGTCATTGTGGGGGTGGGCCTTGAGACATTCTTCCTAGTTGCCTGGAAGAGAGCATTCTCCTAGTTGCCTGAGAATGCCAGTGTCTCCTGCTGCCTTCAGATCAAGACACAGAACTCTCAGCTTCTTCCCCAGCACCATGTCTGCCAGCATGCTGCCATGCTTCTTGTTATGATGAAAATGGACTGAACCTCTTAAACTGTAAGCCAGTCCCAATTAAATGTTTGCCTTTATAAGAGTTGCTTTGGTCATGGTGTCTCTTCACAGCAATGGAACCCTAATGAAACAATGAGTAATATTATTTCTCTTCAGTTTGTGTTATCTGCACCATCATTAACATTATTGTTTAAAAAAAACAAAACAGACACATGTTTCTCAGATCTTAATTCCCAATTCAAGAAGATATTCTTGTGTGTGTGTGTTTCCTGTTCTCTCAAACATTTGTGCATTGAAATAATCTATTTTTAAGACCAAAATTTAGACAAAGGGATATAAAACCTCTGGACAATGAAAATAATTTTTATAAGTAAAAGGAACAGCCTTAAATAAAAAGCTCTAGCAGGCTTGAGCATGGCAAAATGGTGCTGGCAGGCTTTGACCTTTCCTAGTCCCCCTCCTCTGTAAACCAGAAATTATAACCCTAAAACATAACCAAGGTCTGTTTTCTTATTTGAATACTTTCTTATGCTAGACTCATTCCTAAGGCTCATTCCAACTATTAATGTGCTGAAGTCCCAAATCCCCCTTTTGGCTATTGTAAGTAAAATACCTAATCAAAACTTATTACACGTTATAGCCCATTCTAATACAGATCTCCTTCTTTTTCCACTAAAAATTTACTCCTGCGAGATCTGTTGTTTTCTGCCTGAATCAAAAATTATCCTGTTTATATTTCTTTAATGCTTAATAAAGGATCTCTACATGAAAATAGGTATTTAGATGTTGTTCGTGAATAGTCATAGTCTGGGAGGGCGCACCCAACTGAGTGCAGGTCCCTTTACATAATAATATTTTGCTTTAATTCCCTGCACTTCAGTTCATAAAATTCAGAATGATGAAGGCCAAGTTTTCCAGTTCTCTGGATGAATCTTGCCATTAGGATCTGGAGTTTTGTTTTGTTTTGTTTTGTGGCTACTCAGATATTCATCCTAGAGGTCAAAAGAGGTTATTATAAACAGGAATCTGGAAGTGAGAGTGAGAATAAAAAAGTAAGATTGATACAGACTACCGGAATGGGAGAAAATGTTTCCAGGAAGGGAAGTATTTCCAAGGAAGTATGCCATTATCTTCTAGTTTTTTAGAGTTACAACATCTCTTCCAAGATTGTTATTAGAATCTTTCCTGAGAAGGCCATGCCATATTGACAAGTGGGAAGTCCAGTTACCTATTAGGAAATCCAGAAAATATAATTTGCATGAGACAAAAGCAAAAAAACAAAACAAAACAAAACAAAACAAAACCAAACAAACAAAAAACCCGATATGCCTTGCAAGTTAATGGGAAACCAAAACAAGAAAAACATACCTTGTAGGTTAAGGGCTTTGTTTGTAGTGAACACAGCTAAGAATAACTTCCTATTTGTTATATGTTAAGTCCTTGCAAGTAAAGATTCCGATTGGTAATTAAGAATAAATTTCTGTTTCTTAGATCTCATGTAAACTCCTTGCAACCTCATTCACATGATTTATATCTTTAACCTTATTTCTTCCCTTTCATTGTATCTTACTGGCAAAGTATAAAAATTCCAGACTTTGTCAAGTTGACAAAACACGGGAGCACACATAAATTCCTTGTTGGAATTTATGATAGTTTATCATAATTAGAAAAAAAAAACCCATTCATTTATTTACTTTTAGGTTTTCTGGATCTTTTTCTCTAAAGTGAGAGTGATAAAGGTATTGTACCCTGGAGGTGCTCTCCCACCCCTGTGAACACCTTAATCTCTCCTATCAAAGGGACTTCAATAGGCCAGCAGGTGCTTCTATCACAAATTCCCATTTAGGGTGAGGCAGTTGGCTGGCCAGGTCCAGGTGTACCACAAACAACAGCTTTCTTTAATTGTACAATTGAGGATTTAGTCTTTCCTGCTTGAGATTCTCAGGTTAACATTAGCTACCCTGTTTTTACTCAGACAGTGATTCTTTTCACTCAGTATATTTCTAGATGAAAGCTTCTCTTAACAAAGTGAAAAAGTCACCACAGAAGCAGTTTATTTACCCAAGTGAATTGAAGTCTGCAGATACTAGGATGGAAAGCACTCTCTGCAGTTAGGTGCATGGCTTCATGCATTGAAGATAATCTCAGAGGCATCAAAATGTGTCAATGTTTCATTAAGAAACAAAACAAAGCTCTTTTTGATGAAGTGATTTGACCAAGAGACAGACCAATTTGAATTCTCATGTTCTCTTCTAGTGTGTGGTTACTTTCTGTCTTTCATTTCCCTCTCCCTCTCCCTCTCTCCATTCCTCTCCCTCTCCCTCTTCCCCTTACTCCCCCTCCCCCTCTCCCTCCTCCTCTCTCTTTCTCTCTCTCTCTCTGCCTTTTGTCTGTGTCTTATTCTCTCTATCAACGTGCATTGTTCTTTCTTTATTAAATAGCACAGAAAAATGCATGGGAAAGGGATGGGGATTCTTTACAGAAATCTTTTTACAGATTTTTACAGTTGTAAAGTAACTTTATTGTCTCCCAGATTACCTAAAAGAATTCAGTATTGTAAACCTATATTATCAAACTATATCCACAGGTTACTTTCAAGATTTATGACAGATATTTGTTGTGTAAGGTTTGTTCCAAACTGTTGACTGTTTTCAGCAAATCATTACCATAATATAAACAAATATTATTTTGGGTCAGAGCTGTGAAATATTACTTAATTTAAGATTAAAATTATGTTGTAATAAAACTTGGGTTGTAAAAGCTAAATGTATGGGAAATCCAAGACACAGTAAAGTTAGTTACATTCTTTTCTTCACAGCAGATTAAACTTAAAATGGGCTGAGAATACAGTAGAATGGCATGTAAGTGCACAATCTTAAATGATCTTAAGAATTATTATTAACTATTCTGTAAAGTCTATCAAAACTATAGTCTTTTGTGGGTTGAGAAATATTTTCATAAAAGTGTATCATTACATTTAGATTAGATTGACATTTTTGAGATTTTCTTCCATGTCTTTAGTTTCTCCCTCAATACTTTAAGACCTTGGCAGGGAAGAAGGGCATAAATTACAGAGATACAGTAGCAATTTTTAAGATACATCCCATTTTATGTTCATCATAGTAGAACCTATTATTTTCTATATGTTCTATTTTAAGGACACAGAGCTATAATTTGTATCAGAAAATATTGCAGCCAAAAATATGAAAATCAGTATGTTTCAGGCATTTAAAAAAGCTTTGACTGCATTAAAAAATAATTTCCACGGGCAGATAATTTTAAAAAGAACTTTTATACTACAAGTTTTTCATAGTAATAGTTAAATTCATTGAACCTTCTCAACTTGCTTAATTGTAGTTTCTTGCTCTTTAATTGCTATCAAGTATAGAATTAAAGCAAATAACCTATTGGAAGAAAAGGAAGATTCTCTAATATGTATTCACCAATGAAAGTATTAGAAAAAAGAAACTGGCTGAGTCAATGAATGGATGAAGAAGTTTCTAAGAAAGGGACAAGTTTGAATTAGGTAAGGAATGAAAATTACAAGAATTGAGTCAGGGCCAATATGGCAGAGCTTCTTCAGAAGGGAAAACTAGGCATCAGGTTGAGGCCAGAGAAGGAGACTTATCCACTAGATAAGTCTCCACCAGAGAAGGAGCTGAATCCACCAGAGCCTAAAACTTCAGCTTGAGGACTTTTATGAATGAGGGTAGTATCTACTCCATTGATTGTCTATAACACTTAATATAAGAGTAGATCCTTGTGAAATTTTCCCCTTTCACAAAGACATGTTGATTAGTGTTTTCCTTATTGAGGTTTTCCTTAAGCAAATGTTCTTATTGAGATTACACGGATCTATCTCCCTACCATGTCTAGAATAGGCTATCTAGCAGATGGTGTCCCGTTCCTTTTGCTTTTACCTCTTTTTGGCTCCCTTTCCACAAAGTTCCTGAGCCTTGGGTATAGGAATCTCATTGTAGAAGCATCAGTGTGTATTGGGTAACCTACAATAACTTTTTCTCTATGTTTTGACTAGAAGAAGATCAGTGCAATAGCATCTACTGCTGTAAAAAAGAAACAGTTTTGGCAGAAGATGAGTTATTTATCTGTTAACATTTATCTGTTAATGTGAGGATAAATATTTATAAGACTGATACATTGGGAAAATGGCATTGCTAGGGACTCCTCTATGGTCTATGACCTCTATAGCCAGGTATAATTAGTTATATTTATAGTATATTTACAGGCATGAATTCTCTCCTATTGAGTAGGTCTTATGTAGAATTAAATAGCTGTTGATTGCTGCCAAAATAAAAATACCAGTACTGTGGACTTATGCAGTTGTGTTGGACCATTACTTGTTTGTTTTCCCCATTGTCTGCTTACACAGCATCTTCCAATAGCAACATCTTGTTCTAGGGAGCAGGATTCCAGGACAGTTCCAACTCAATTCTCACGAATTGTCTGTCTGAGTGTTTGGTTACAATAGAGTGTTACTTTCAATTTCTTGGAGGTAAGCAAGGGCAATGGCAATAGCCTATATTGCTTTAGGATTCTCTTAGAATCACTGATCAACAACTCTAATGGAGGTTTCCCATGTTTGGAACTGACATATATATTAGTTTGAAACAATATAAAATTGATAGTATATGATTATATATGTTATAAATAATAAAACAAATGTTATGACATATAGGTCATATATACATATACATTATATATATATGATGTATATGTTTATATATGCATATGTACGCTTGTACGATAATGTTTCAATGTAGTTTTTATTCAAACATCATTAACGTTATTTATCTCTCCTTCCTTTTTCTCCCTCTACATTACTCTCCTTATCTGTCTATAGCTAGAGTAATCACTCATTCTTCCTCTTTACTACTTTATAGTACCTAGCACATGTATAGTACTTACTACTCTCCTCTCTAGAGAAGCCATGCTCTATAGTCCTTTTGTATGGTCCTGAATCCTTCAATTATTTCAGGTTATACACTCAAATATAAAAATTCATTTATGGCATCTGCAAATGAGAGAGAGTGTGTAGCTTTAGATTTTTGGGGTCTGACTTACCTCACTTATATTTTCTAGTTTGTACATTTACCTAAAAAATTAATAATTAATTTTTTTTCTTACAGCCATATTTTCAGGAGCTGTTTCAGAAAGGCTAAAGGCATGTAGGTGACTTTTCTGGAGATGACTCATAGTTTTGAAGGGCTGACATGGGTAAACTCTGAATTGCAGGGACTTCAAAGATCTTATCTCAGGACTGATTCTTGTTGTTGACATGCCTTTCCTGTCATTATTATATATTTTAATGATTCCTGAGCATTAGCCCACCCACTTGGGCAGATTTTCTACAGCTTAATGAAGATAGACTATCTTGTAGTAATCCTATGTAGACAAATTGATGATTTCATAATTTCTAATAATGATTCTATAGAATTCCTAAATGTATACAAGTAATTTTGAGCCCTCTATAGTTTGAAAGATGCAATTAGAGCACTGTCTCAAGGGCTAATTGCACTAGGATAAGAGCAAACTTGGGACAAATTTATAATCAGGGAAAACATTCCTTCCAGGCTAGCTGTGTAACAATTATATGATAACTAAAAGTCATAAACTGGGAATGGACAATTTATCATAAGTGCAAGGATAGAAAATAAAATATTGGTTGGATTTATCTGTACAAAACTTCAAAACTAGTGAGAAACAAGGCAGATGATTTGCCTCTTGACAAAACCAAGCTAACTTATGACATAAGAATTATTGTTTTCAACTTTTAATGAACTCCTGGATGAATAAGATTAATAATGAAAGCTGAATTAGGTACTAGTTTTAATGGAAAAATGTGTAAATATTTCTGCTATAACTCTTTATTTACTTATGACTTGAGTTGATGTTTTAAACTTTCTATGAACTGTTAGAATGTAATGATGCTTGAAAATCTGTGTGATCATTTATCCTGAGAATGTATAAGAACTAAGAATGACAATAAAGGACAGGCTTTTTTTCTTTCCTCAACAAAGAGGAAGAGGCTTTTTTTTCTTTCTTTCACTAATAGAGAGACAGGGCTTTTTTTCTTACTTGGGGGTTTTTATTACTTAAGCAATAAAATAGATAGAAGTTTTTTCTTTATCTGAGCAATAAAGTTTGGAGATTCTTTTTCATCCAGAATAAGTGCATTCTTTCTGCATAGGTGATTGATCAATGGAACTTGCTTGTGGGAGCTTTTGCTCCATCTACCAAATATAGGTGTGCATATGTAAGTATTTGTGAACACTTGTGGTATTGATGAGACAGGTGATCTGTAGTTGGTCCTAACCAGAATGTGTGGTCAGTAGTTGGCCCTAACCAGAATGTGTGTGTTCCTGTTCATATTGCCTGTGTAAAATATTTTATTTCTTTTCCTTTCATTCCTTTCTGGTTCACAATAAGTTAATGAGTTCCTAGCCTCTTTCCTGGTCAGTATGAGGTTCTTAAGCAAGAAAGAGAAGAAACCAGTGCTTATTAAAGCACAAATAGTAGAAAAGTTACAGAAAAAGAAACCAGATGTTATTAAAGCACAAATAGTAAGATTATATGTCTAGGAATCATCAGTCTTTAACGTTTGTCTGACTGTATTGCAACTCAGTTTGTTTCCTAGCTGGAGCAGGCACCCGGCACTCTATAGCATGCCAATGTGTATATTATCACCTTTTCACCATTTCTTCACCAACTGAATAGTCTTTGGTTGTTTCAATTGTCTAGTTAATGTGAATAGAACAGCAATGAACAAGGTTACACAGGTGTTTGTTGAGCAAGATGTTGAGTCCTTCAGTAATATGTCAAGGACTGGTGGTAGGTCTATCTTAAGCTCTCTGAGAAGTCATCACTCTGACGTCCTTAGTGATTGTACCAGTTGTCAATCACAACAACCACAAATGAGGATTCTCCTTTCCTTACATCCTCACCAGCATTTGTTGTCTGCTGTTTTCTTGAACTTATCTATTTTGATTGACAAGGTAAAATCTCAAAGTAGTTTTAATTTACATTTCTCTAATTGGCATTTTGTAATTATGTCACTTGTTTTTTCATTCATTGTTGTTTTTAGTTCTTTGGTTTTTTAAAAAAATATTAATGCTCTATTAAATATATAGGTTCCAAAAATTCTCCCATTCCTTGGGTTTCTTCTTCACTGGATTGATTATTTATTTTACTGTACAGAAACATTTTAGGGACAATACCACTATGCTATCCAATCACAAGTATTCAGCCCTAAAGAGAGTACATACGAAAAACACTAAATGAACTCAGTAAGAAGTGTGTGTGCTAGTGCTGAAAGAAGAAAAGGCATGCAACTAAGAGAGATGTAGGAGAATCTGTAGGGTGTCTCTACAGACAAAAGTGCAGAAATGATGTAAACATGGTTCTGATTCATAAAATTCTCAAAAAATTAAAAATTAAAAAAAAGTCAGGGAAAATGAATAATGGTAGTTGTGTGACAAAATAATTGTTGTGTAACGAATGTGAGAGAATAAGAATTCTATCACTGAGCTGAGGAGTTTATGAGCCTCAGCAGTTATGGAAGGAGGATATTAAATTGGTCCAATGAATAACTCTGGACACAGAAGATAAACAAGTAGATTATAGATTTTTTTTTTAAAAAATGCTTTCGTTTTTACTGTTCAAAGCATGTTCAATATCTTATATGCTAAAGGGACCCAAGTAATATGATCATAATGAAAGATCACTAAAAGAGCATGCTGAGCACCTTAGTTCCAGAGTGATATTCAACTTACCTACTTCTCTGCTTTTTTAGAAAGTCAATAGACTATAGAACATTAGTTCTCAAGAAGTAAGGTCAAAATTAATTCACACATACACACACACACACACACACACACACACACACAAAACCAAATCAGAAACACATGTACAGGAGACATTTAGTCTTTTGTAATTTCACAGTTTTCTTGGTTAGGAGTCAAATAAGAAAAATGGCAATGTTTATTTTGACATGTGCACTATTTCCTGTGATAATGTCATAAAGCTGGTTGCCATTTAGAGCATTCAATCAGAGAGACCGTGACAACAATGAAAATGATATCCACAGGACTTCCCCACCAACTGACAGCTGACAGAATAGGTCTGATTAATTTTGCCTAAGAATGGCTCCAATTAAGTTATAAATTCTGGAATACTACATTTGTCTGCAATTTTTAAGACTTTTATGGTGGACAATTATCATTTTTACATGAAATTATTTATAGCAGTTATATGTTTTTAATAAATCCATTATAAATCGACTGTTAGAAAATGATTCTTGACACTATTCAAAACTCCATGAACTATGTACATGGAACATGGGATGCTATGATTTTGTCAAGAGATTTGCAAAACATATTGAGAATAGTTCATTTATATTTTAGCTGAATAAAACCCTTAAATTTCTTCAATTTTGTATTAAGAAGTATGTTACTACTTAAGTGACCCAAAAAACTCCATCAGAGATCTGGTACAGCTGATAAACAACTTTAGCAACGTGGCCAGATAAAAAATTAACTCAAGCAAATCAGTAGCCTTCCTATACTCGAAAGATAATCAGGCTGAGAAAGATATCAAGGAAATGACACCCTTCACAATTGTCACAAACAATATAAAGTATCTTGGTGTGACTCTAACCAAACAAGTAAAAGATCTGTATGGCAAGAACTTCAAGTATCTGGAGAAAGAAATCGAAGAAGACCTCAGAAGATGGGAAGAAGATCTCCCATGCTCATGAATTGGCAGGATTAATATAGTAAAAATGTCCATCCTGCAGAAAGCAATCTACAGATTCAATGCAATCCCCATCAAAATCCCAACTCAATTCTTCATAGACTTAGAAAGAACAATTCTCAAATTCATATGGAATAACAAAAACCCCAGGATAGCAAAAACTATTCTCAACAATAAAAGGACTTTTGGGGGAATCAGCCTCCCTGATCTCAAGCTGTACTGATAAAAACTGCATAGTATTGGTACAGTGACAGGCAGGTAGATCAATGGAATAGAATTGAAGACTCAGAAACGAGTCAACTTGATCTTTGACAAAGGAGCTAAAACCATACAGTGGAAAAAAGACAGCATCTTCAACAAATGGTGATGGTTCAACTGGCTGACTACATGTAGAAGATTGCGAATTGATCCATTCCTATCTCCCTGTACAAAGCTCAAGTCCAAGTAGATCAAGGGCCTCCACATAAAACCAGATACACTGAATCTAATAGAAGAGAAAGTGGGGAAAAATCTCGAACACATGGGCATAGGGTAAAAGTTCCTGAACAGAACACCAACGACTTATGCTCTAAGATCAAGAATTGACAAATGGGACCTCATGAAATTACAAAGCTTCTGTAAGGCAAAGGTCACTGTAAATAGGACAAAACAGCAACCAACAGATTGGGAAAAGATCTTTACTAATGCTACATCTGATAGAAGGCTAATATCCAATATATACAAAGAACTTAAGAAGCTAGACTCCAGAGATCCAAATAACCCTATCAAAAATGGGGAAAAGAGCTAAACAGAGAATTCTCAACAGAGGATACTTGAATGGCTGAGACACACCTAAAGAAATGTTCTACATCTTTAGTCATCAGGGAAATGCAAATCAAAACAACCCTGAGATTCCACCTCACACCAGTCAGAATGGCTAAGATCAAAAACTCAGGTGACAGCAGATGTTGGCAAGGATGTGGAGAAAGAACATGCCTCCATTGCTGGTGGGAATGCAATCTGATACAACCTCTCTGGAAATCAGTTTGGCGGACCCTCAGAAAAATGAACATAATACTACCTGCGGACCCAGCTATTCCACTCCTGGGCATATACCCAGAATATGCTCCAACATGTAATAAAGACACATGCTCCACTATGTTCATAGCAGCCATATTTTAATAGCCAGAAGCTGAAAACAACCCAGATGTCCCTCAACAGAGGAATGGATACAGAAAACGTGGTACATTTACACAATGGAATACTACTCAGTTATTAAAAACAATGACTTCATGAAATTTGCAGGCACATGGATGGAACTTGAAAATATCTTGAGCGAGGTAGCTCAGTCACAAAAGAATGAACATGGTATGTACTTACTGATAAGTGGTTATTAGCCCCAAAATTCAGAATATTGAAGAGTCACTTCACAGCAAACATTGTGGTGAGTGTGAGGTCCCAAATGGATAAGTTGGAGAAGGGATTGAAGAAGCTGAGGGAATTTGCAGCCCCATTGAGGGAGCAACAGTGTCAACTGGCCTGACCTCCTGATGCTCCCAGAGACTGGATCACCAACCAAAGAATACACATGGAGGGACCCATGGTGCTGGCCATATATGTGGCAGAGGAGGGTCTTGTTAGCCATCAGGGGGAGAAGAGGCCCTTGGGCCTGAGGGTTTTAGATGCCCCAGTATAGGAGAACGCCAAGGAGGGAAACAAGAGTGGGTGGGGGAGTGGGTGGGGGAATGCCCTTATAGAGACAGGGAGAGAGAGGAGGGGATAGGAGGGTTCCAAAGGGGAGATATGGAAAGGGGGAAACATTTGAAATGTAAATAAAGTGTATATATTTATTAAACATGCTCCTACCAAAAAAAAATACATGTACACACATACAACCTGACAACCAGAGAGAGAGAGAGAGAGAGAGAGAGAGAGAGAGAGAGAGAGAGGAGATTTAGCAGATAGTGGAAAGTTATTTTAAATTTTATGTTGGTAAAATATCAGTTTTAAATGTAGTCATTTGTTCCAGAATTTTCATCAGGCTACTTTTTTAAACAGCGAGGTATGTATCGCTTGCTGCCACAGGAACCTTTGAATTTTTCAGGATAAATGGCTATAAAGGCAGCATTTAAAATTATGATAAACTAAATCTGGAATATGTTTCTAGTAGAGTAGAGGTTAAAGGCAAAATAATTCTTGTCTAAAGTGTACATTAAGTGTTTATCATATTCATTCAGTTGGCATCAATACATATACATTCATTGTCAATGCATATCTGATAGAGGTGAGCAATTATTAAGGTCAGGGGTAACATGAATAAAGAGAAAAATCATATTAAACACACTTATTAATGATACATAAAATTTATATTCAGTGACTTTATATAAAAGAATGATAACATAAGGAATACCCGAAAGTATATTTTCTGGCTCTATGATTCTCACTACCATGTTAGAAAAAGCAAGAATCCCATTCAAACTGTGTAAAATCTGGGCCGTTTTCCTATAAATTATCAAATTCATGGTCTTTTATAGAAGCATAAGAGATACCAAGACGGAAAGCTTAATTTTATAATAAGTAGCATGAAAATAATTGAAGCAATAGCTATGGATGACTGTTTCCTGGGGCACCACTAAAGCGTTAAGAATAGAACTTTGAAAAACAGGTATTTCAGATCCAGTGAGGATTAGCCAACATAACATTGAGGAAAGATAGTCTATCAAAATAGTGTGAGGCTCAGACACTTGATGCGCCAGGGTGTGGGGATACCCAGGGTGACCCCACCCAATCAGAAGAGAAAAGGAGGAGGATAGAAGATTGTGGGAGAGATTACAGGGAGGGGCAATGAGCAGGATGTAAAGTGAATAAATAAATAAATAAATAAATAAATAAATAAATAAATAAATAAAGTGTGAGGCTAGGATACAATGTTTTCTACCAAAAGAATATTCATATTGTTAAATACTTTTGAAGTTGAAAACTGCCAACTGTGTTTATTAGTAAGGAAAGTACTGAATATTATGGTGAGGTTAGTTTCAATGGTGACAGAGATACATATCCTATTGTAATTCAAATGCCAGCTTTGTACATACCCAATAGAAGTTAAACATATACATTTCATTCAAGAATTTAAACTAAAATTCATAAAGGTGGAAGGTAATATGAAAGCTACCAGAGGAGTAAAACTGTCATCTGTTGTACCCAGGTGTGAATATTATGTGCTACAATGATGTCTGTCCTGGGAAGACATGCCTGCTAATGGATGAATTAATGGAATGGACATCATAGGAACAAGCAACTGCATTATGATTATATTAAAGTCCTAATCCACAAGAAGAAACCCATATCTGGCACCATACTGGTCCAAGAACCTAAAACTAGGCAGGAAATAGACCTTAGGGAAGAATGCATCACTATTATTTGTTAGATTGATATAGTACAAAACTAACTCCTTATGATTTGCCATTTTATCCGTAGATTAATACACCTATCAATGTGCATCAGAGAAACTTCTCTTTGAAGTAGATGGTGATTTACACAGAGGTTCACATCTGTTTAAGAGATGTAAAATAAGAGAATGCAGAATGCTTATTAGAAAATGAAAAATATATAACACACTTCTGCCTCTCAGTGCTCATTGTAGAAGAGGAGTCAGAAAGAATCTAAGAGCCATAGGTGATTTTTTGTTGTTGTTGTTTTTTGTTTTAAGATTTATCTATTTATTTCATGTATGTGGGTAAACTGTCAATGTCTTCAGTCACACCAGAAGATGGCATTGGATGCCTATTACTGATGGTTGTGAGCCACCATGCTGTTGCTGGAAATCGAACTCAGGACATCAGGAAGAGCAGTCAGTGCTTTTCTCCACTGAGCCATCTCTCCAGCCCCAAGCCAGAGGTGTTTGATGATTACAAAGAAACAGTATTTTTCTAGGTATAGCATGACAGTAGTCCATAGGTACTCAAAGTTCTTGTTGAAGATCAGTGCAAACACAAGCCAAATTCCAGCATAGAAAGAGGAATTGGATATGACCTCTAACCTGCAGCAGAAGAGCTATTCAAAACTAATAGCTGCTAGAAGAGAGACAGTCAGTTTCAATAAGAATGTTGACCACATTGCAGTAAAAAACCATACCTCAAAAATTTTTGGCTACCCAACTTGGTCTTGATGAAAAAAAAAAAGAAAGAAAAAGGAGGGAGGATAGAGGGAGGGAGGGAGAGGGAGAGAGAGAGAGAGAGAGAGCGAGAGAGAGAGAGCGAGTTGAATAGTTAAGGAAGGAAGCTAGAAATGGGAAGAGTTAGATAGAACAAATATGATCAAAACATGAATAAAATTCTCATAGAAATAAAACTTTTTCCAAAAACTTTGACTTGAAATTGGGACAGGCATAAGAATGGACTAACAAGACAATGACCTTTCAATATGAAATATATCTGATATTAAACCAACTTTTTGAGTACACTTATATCATTGCTGTAGTACATGTAAGTCTCTCATATATCTGTGAAGGTTAGCAAAGGTTTGGAATTGTATGAAATGAATACAGAGGTTTTACTGCTAAATGTTAGGCAGTTTAAATAAACCATGACTGTACACAACCTACTAGAAAGCTAAACTGTAATTATAATCCTTGTATATTGAGCATTCTTAATTATTTTTGCTTTTTATTCTTTAAATTTTGCTTTACTTATGAACAGTGAGGCTATAAACCTCCTGATAGCATACATGTAACCTGTATAATTAATTATGAAGCAGTTTCTACCTGAGATTTTGGATGTATCAGAATTTATGAACATATAAGATTATTAATATAAGTCTGAAAATAATTAAATCTATATCTTTTTCTGTAGTTTCTCATGGAGACCATTTCTAGTAGTAATAGTTTTAGAACCATGAAAGGTAGCCTGGTTCCTGGATGAGCTAAGGCTAGAAACTCCAGTGACCCTAAAGGGACAGAAGGAGTTTCACCCTTCTCCTGGTGAACCAAGCTCCTGGCACTAGGCCACAGCCTTCCATAGATTTGTGGCCTTCAGTCATGTAAAGGCAACACCCCAAGCTCCTCTACAGGTAAAAGGACATGACCTGTGGTCATGACAGAGCTCCATTTTAATGAGGTACCCAAAGACCTGGAGGACTTAGTCAATAAACTCTCCTTCCCAGACAGTCCTCCCTGCAAATGTTATTTAACCTCTGGCCTGCCCCTGAGAAGTGGGATATGGTTTTACTCATCCACTTCCCACCATTACAATAAATGTCTTAAAACCATGGACTGCCTCTTTTCACCAGGAACCACGGTGGGGAGCCATGGAGGCCTTTGCTTATAGAGCCACTGTCTAATCTCCTGTAGAAGGCATCTCTGAGCTCCCAGCCAGGGCTACAACCAGGCCAAACCCAAGCCACTCACGGACAAGTCAAGAACTCTCTTGTCATGGGACCAGCTGGAGCTCTCTCCCCTTCCCCCATACCCACATGCCCTGGGCCAGATCTAGCCCACTCACCCCCTCTTCATTTTCAGCTCTTTTGCAGCTTCCAGCAGTGCCTAGGTGCCCAAGATCCTGAGAACCAGATAGCGCCGGCCTCCTTGCAGGTCTGGGGACCCCCTGAGCCAGCTCTGACTGTCTGACACCTCAGACTATGCTCCCCTATCCTAGAGCAGTGTCCCATGGCTTCCCCATAGCCCAACACCCGCTCACAAATAGTGATGATAGTCAAGAGTTCATATTCAATCTCATTAAATTTTGTACTTTGGTTATTGCTATCAGAAAAAAATAATCTGATATACTCAAGGAAATTTTCTAGGATAAACTCTTATTTTGTCATATTCTTCACATCTTAGGAAACACCAACGTTTCTTACATTGCATAAAATAAAATGAAATTTATTCTTTCTCTAAAAGAAGCCATGAGGTGACAATTCAATGTTGGCATAATGACAATAAGTCTTCTGCAACCAACAGCCTTTTATATTTTGTCAACCTGAGAACTTAATCTCATCACTGTTAGTTCAAAACAGCTTTCTGCACCAGCTCTCACATCCACATTTACATTATAAGTAGTGGAAAGGAGAAATAGAAAGAGAGAAAGGGTACATTTTTTCCATTTTAATTTACAATATATTAAAATATAATACTAGAAAAAGATAGATTTATACAAGATCACCTAAACAGAACCCAGGTCAAGACTGAGCACATGTTTTTGCACTCTAGAACATTCCCTTAACCCTTCCCTATCATATATACCCCCTTAAAGATAATCATTAGTCTGAACTTTAGCAAATAGATTAGATTTGCCTGCTAAATATACATGAATATACATAATCATGACATATCTATTTTTTAAAACTACCAATTTGTTTGCCGGTCATATATTGTGACATGAAGTCATTATTATTTTTGGAAACTATTTTGTTCTTACAGATGTGTAGCAATATACTGTACGAATGATGCACAATTTACCAACTAGTTCTGTGTTAGGCTAACAATAGAGTGTTATTGTAACCATTGCTTTTCCAAACAGTATTTTATATTTCTTTTGTGAAGATATGCTAGTATTTCTGTCAGGAATATAGTTAAACGACATAAAACTAGAATTAATTTTGCCTAGGGTAAGTTCACTTTGATATTACTAAAATATTTCAAAAGATCTTGTACCAATTTAAATCAGTTTAACACTTGCAACATACAATCATCTCATAGACTAAAAAGACATTGTCAACTTCCTAATTTTTGAAATTATGGTTTTAATTCACTCCCTAAGTGTGAGAATCATTTAATATGTTTAAACATTTTGTTAACATTTTTCCAGAAGTGTCTTTTTGCCAGTTTTGCTTTTTACAGTATATGCTTGAGATGGTCAGTTTTAACTGTCACATTGATAAAAAATATAAAATCACCACAAAAGAAAATCAATGAGGAATTATCTAGATTAGTTTGGCATGTAAGCTTGTCTATGGGGGATTATTGTGATTACATGAATTACATTGGCACGGTTCCCTAGAAATTTCTGAACTGTGTAAGAGTGGAGAAGGTAAGCTAGTACAGACTTCCATGTGTGACAGATGTTTTAAGAATTTGCTACCTTAACTGCCTCTCATCAATGAACTGCAACCCAAATAAATCCTCTTACTTATGGTACTTTTATTAAGATAGTCTATCAAAATAGCAAGAAGCAAAATTCAGTGAGTTTCTTCCTACCTTGAAAAAATAACCTACTTCGTTAAATATGTAACAGAAAAGTTTTATGATGACTCATGATTTCAACTCATGATCACTCAAAAGTACTGCTTTGAGCCTAGAGTAATTCAGAACATCATGGTAGAGGTACACAGCAGAGAAGGTTTGAGGAGTTTCTCTTATTAGTAGCAATACTCCATGACCTGGTATCAGTTTCTGTCTTAGGGTTTCTATTGTTCTGATGAAAGAGTTGGTCTAAAGCAACTATGGGCAAGAAATATTTATTTTATTTTACAACTCTCAGATCATATTCCATCACTGAGGAAGTCAGCGGAACTCAAGGCAGGAAGCTGGAGGCAGGAACTGATACAGAGGCTATGGAGTACTGCTTACTGGCTTTTTCCTCAAGGCTTGCTCATCCTGATTTCGTATGCAATCTAGGATGTCTTGTGCAAGTATGGTGCTATCCATAGTTAGCTGAGCCCTGCTATGTAAGACACTTTTCTAAGACTGTTCACAAGTTCACTAATGAAGGAGAGGGACGTGATAGGGAAAGATTATTTAAATGGATTCCTAAGACCGTAAGATGTAGAGTCAGGTATTGTGATAGCTATTCTTGTTTGTCAACTTGACTACACCTGGAATGAACTACAATCCAGAAATGGAAGGCACAGTTGTGATTCAGATCTTGAGACTGGAAGACACAGGCTTCTAGCCAGATCTTGACATGGAGATTTTGAGACATAGTGAACATGAAAAGCTCAGGCCCACGCAAGGCAATACATGCCTTTAATCCCAGGAGACTGAGACAAACAAATCTCTGAGTTCAAGGCCATCTAGGGACAAAGCAAGTTCACACCTTTAATCTGGACTACACTTTCTGTTGGAGGCCTACCGAAGGACATTGGAAGAAGAATCATTCTTTGCCTGCTTGGACTTACTTGCCAGAACATCTGTTGGAATCTACTTCTTCAGGATTCCAGCTTATACAAAAAACAAGGTGAAACAACTAGCCTTGTGGGACTGTGCAACTACTAGATTTTTGGACTTCTCATTCACAGCTGCCCATTGTTGCATTAGTTGGACTACAGACTGTAGATCATTACAATAAATTCCCTTTATATAAAGAAACATTCTTAAGTTCTGTGACTTGAAATAACTCTAATACAGGTATCAAGAAAGAAAAGGGTAGATTACCATTTAGTAACAAGAGCACTGTTCTTCAGAAAGGGATGAAACAACTCAGAAAGAGAAAAATATAGTCACTAATGTGGCTAGGAGAAGAGCAACTTTGTATTTGTAAAACATGACACCTGAACACTGCCCTCCTTTGATTATAAGGAGTGAGGGGGTAGAAGAGAATTTGTAAGGAGATGACAGAAAATGTGTTGGCCACAGTCAAATGAGAGACAGTAGGGAACAGAAGGTGCACACTGGATAGAATCTACAAGCATGCAGAGATGCCAACTAGCTTTCAGTATAATGCCTTCCATTTGTATCCTGTACCATTGCTATTATAATAAAGTTTTAAAAAGTAATTAATAGCTGTGATTTTTGTTTCTATATGTGATATGTTGCTCTTTTCTCTGAAATAATTGATAATCATTATTAGAGATAAAATTTGAAAAACCAGCCATGTAATTAGCCTCATTTGGGTATCTATCAAATATATATATATATATATATATATATATATATATATATATATATATATATTAAATTTTATATATATATATAAAATTTAAATTAGTTAACAGGTTTCACATAGGCATAAGGACATGCAGATGAAGAATTAATTAGAAGGTCTCAAAATGAATGGTTTTGTAAATATTCTGGAGGATTATCTTCTTTGGAATAAAAAAAATTGATGGTATAGTTTCTATATGTTTTCTATAAATTTGAACTTCAATGTCAGTTATGGCAGTATTCTTGACCTTTACATTTTATGTTTCAGCTCCTTTCTCATATTCATGTTATTGTCCTAGGGTAACAGAGAAAAGAATTGTAGCCTGCACATGGAGGGGAAGATAGAAAGTATTTAAGAGTTTAAACAGCTCAGAAACAGTTTTGTTCGTTTGAAAATTGGGTGTATTTTTATTATTTTATTATTTTTGAGATTGTAATATAATTATTATTATATATAATATAATTATATAATTTCCACCTTTTTTATGAAGCCTTCCATTAATACCCCTCTTTGATCTATTTCAGATTCATGGCCTCGTTTTCCAGGCACCAGACTCAGCTGAGGGCAGAGTCTGGAGAAGGTGGATGCGAGAGCAGTCAAGGGATAGAAGGATCAGATACCGGATGTAATTCACTTCATTAGAGAAGCACATCTTAGTATGGCTTTTCCTACTCTGATAACCTTTGTTTCTTTCAAGCTTTATACATGAAACCACTTCCTCAGAAATTTTATGCATTGATTACACAGCTTTTCTAAATACATTTTCTTCTAAAATTTTCCCTGATTACATAAGAATATTGAAAGAGGAACAAAGTGAGCAAACAGCAATTTTATGAGAACTAAAATTTAACATTATGATAAAATCAATTTTCTTTAAACTCAATATCTTCTTCCTTAAGATTGGTGTTGTAAAGCCTTGTGGCTACAGAAATACTAGACAGGATGACTCTATTTGAATTTGATTTTGTTTCAGTTTGGCATAAGATTAATAGATCAAAAGTTATTTCCTACTACCTATTATATCAAGCAGCCTTCTATAAATGTTCAATCTCCAACTTTTATTTAATTCTTCCTTTCCTTCCTCTATATATCTTTTATATTTGGTGTAAGACCAATGTACTTTTTGTTTGATTCTTAAAATATTGTTCAGCCCCTTTGTTTAAGAAAGGACAGTCTATCGGTGAAGTTCTGGGATTGACAAGTTCAGGAAGTTAGGTAGTTCACTGAGCCAGGATGATTTCTCTATGTCTTTGTGTTGTACCCTTGTTTCAATATGATTCCTATCTTTATTACAATTCTGTAAAGAACAGAAGAACATCAAGATTCCTAGAACTTCTTGCTTTGGCCTTCAGGAAAGTACGAAGGCTTGTCATAAACCTGCCTGATCGAAATCTCTCCCTATTCATACAAGTTCCTTGTTTCTAATGTTGAACATTAAAAATCTAGCAGGTCAATTACAGCTTGTCAGCTTCTAGAATTTCCCTAAATTTTCTTCTTTAATAATTCTTCTCAAATCCTCTATCTCGTGCTTACTAACAATACTCATTAATGATCTAAATGTTTATTTAAGTAAGTAATAACTTATGGGTAAAGACTCAATTTTCTATACAACTGTTTTTACCAGGGAACTTTCATTAATTTCATTCTTGTGTACACTAGATTTTTGTTATTTCAGTTCTAGCTTTTGGAGAGAGGCCTTTAACAGTAAGAAATGTAAGTATAGCAAAAGGTGTGCTGTGAACACCCATCAAGGGCAGTGATGGGTCAGTCCAGATTGTCCAAGCACCAGAACACAGAACATTGTCAAACAGTGTCTTCAGGATGCTTGGTATCGCCACTGCTCCCCCTTCTCTGTGTTTGTGTGTGTATACATATATATTCCTAAATATAATCTGCTCAATTTGTATAATATTATTATCTGTATATTTTTAGGGCTGACCATTTGGTATTAAACAACCAAATGGTGGTTTCTTCATTTTATTATTTTAATACAGTATCCAAGACATTTTACTTTTTCAAAAAAGAAGAAATATAACTAGATTAAAAACTTTGTTTAGATGAGTTTTTAAAACATTTTCTTTAGACATTCACCTTTTCCTAAAATACATAAGAAGCCAGAGATTCCTCATGTAATATGAGACAATGTGAGCAAAAATCAAACATGAATCCGAGGCTAATATTGACCAACTCTTTGGTCTTGGGCCAGTAATTCAACTTGAGTCAGATTTTCTGATTTTTTTTTAAATTTTTTATTTATTTGTTTATTTATTTCACGTGCATGAGTACACTGTAGCTATCTTCAGACACACCAGAAGAGGGCCTTGAATCCCATTACAGATGGTTGTGAGCCACCATGTGGTTGCTGGGAATTGAACTCAGAACCTCTTGAAGAACAGCCAGTGCTCTTAACTTCTGAGCCACCTCTCCAGCCTGTAAAGATTTACTTATTTTATGTATATGAGTGTACTGTAGCTGTCTTCAGACACACCAGAAAAGGGCATCTGATCCCATTGCAGATGGTTTTGAGACACCATATGGTTGCTGGGAATTGAACTCAGGACCTCTTGAAGAATAGCCAGTACCCTTAACTTCTGAGCCATCTCTCCAGCCCTAGATTTTCTGATTATAAATAATAATAATATCTATTTTGCAGTCGTTTTATAAAAATGCAGCAATAATATGGTACAATTCTAACAATGATTGTTGAAGTGCAAAAGGAAAATTGTAAAATACTGCATATATTTAAGTAAGAAAAATTCCACCTGAAATCATTTAATTTCTCTCCACTTTTGACATTGCCAGAAGAGTCAGACCACATCAGCTAAACCTAAATCCACGTGAAATATAGTCTGGTTTTCTTTTCTACAGACTATTTCTTCATAGGATGTGCAGAACAATGAAAGGAAGAAACAAATCTGTGATTCCCATCATGGAAGATAACATAAAGAATCTTTTCCTAATATCTCTTCTCACATGCTATACTTTGAATTGTGGGTCACAAATTATGTATCATTGTTTTCATTCATCGTTACAGAAAATAATTATTTATTATATAGAAAACTGAACATACATATAAAGCATTCTATTAATGTTCTCATTATACACATGTCATCAGAAGGCTCTTTTCTGTGGACTTATCAACGATATTCTCAATTAATATAATTTCAGTCCTTTACTATTACATGTAATGACCACATCTTAGATGTTTTTCCTTTTGCTTTGATAAGGTATTCTGAAAAAAGTAACACGGAAGAAAAGGTGTATCCTTGGCTCATATTTAGAGGTAACAGTCTACTATGATTGTGAAGCAAACGCAATGGAAGATTAAAACAAGCAGTTTCATTGCCTCAGCAGTTGAAAAGCAGTGAGTAGTGAATACTTCTATTTAAATAGATTTTCCCTTTTTAAGCAGTCCAAGACTTTAGACCAGAAAATGATGCTGTCCATTTTTAGGGTGAATCTTCCTGCGTCAATTAACTTGATTAGGATAACATATCATAGACATGCCTGGAAACTAACCAAATCTATATAATTATTCACAGATATTCCTTGAGGCTTGTGATACCTGATCCTGTCAAGCTTATATCAACACTAATAATCACAGGGCATTAAGCACTGTTGTATACAATCTTTATTTTTATGCTTATGAAATTAATTATTCAGGTTTCGGTTTCTTGAAATATGAACTTTTATTTCACTTTTTAATAATAATGAATGTTATTTGCTTAATACAAATTAGTTTTAAATTGCATTTAGGATAAATATATAATAATATATAACTCACATTTTCAGAAAACTGTTTTTTCATTAGTGTTGACATTGTATCATTTGCTCTTGAATACTCCCAATGATATTTAACACAGTATGTCACATACAGATTCTGCCCTTACTTGAGTAAATTGATGTATGAGGTTAAAGTCTGAGTCATTCCTCAAACTTAAGAGGTCAACTATGTAAAAATAACTTATATTATAAAATAGATTTCTTCAAGACTAGTAGGATAATATTAATATAGGCAGAAAACCTGCAATAATTAGATTCATAGATAGGTGTTCATTTCTGGATATAATTTATTTTCGAAGGAACATTTAACATTGGTGGCTGTCATATGACAATAGCAAAATAACATTTGAGATTAGAGACAGTACTGACCAGGCACACTATTTATAGATGGGAATCTCTGAAGCAAGTGAGTAGCAATTAACTATTAATATAATAAATCTAGTGAATTATTAATCTAAAATCACATTTAATTAGTCCCATTATTCATTCAAATACATTACTTGTTTAAAAGCAAAAAGCAATCTGAATTCTCATTATTATAAAACTGAACTTATTTTAAACTTTAGATATATTTAATTACATATTATTATAGTCATGAATATTTCTGTGCAGAGAAATCCATGGGCTTAAGTAAGATGAATACGGGTTCATAGTAACCGCATGAGAATGGTCTGAGTCTTCCAACTCTAGAACAGTATTATTAGTGCTTATTGATACTGTTAACAATTTGAAATTAAGAGTCACTGCTTTTGTATTTCATGGTCTTCATTTACATTTATAAATTATACTATTTGTATTATAAAGATGATTTTAATAGCTATTTGTAAATTGATTTATGCTACTATCTCCAAACATTTTCAAACTTCTTTTGACTTTTTTTTTTTGTGTGTATGAGGTTTATTGGCTTCTAGAATCTTACTAATAAATTATTTATCTATTTATTTATTTAATTTATACTTACTCATTATCAATGTATCGCTTGTCTACCATAAAGTCACCACTTAAAATGGACTCAACATAACAAATATTGTAAAGATGAATTTATACTGGATTAGAATCTGTTACGTATGTTATCATGAATATGCTATTCACTTAATTTATGGAGGAAATAAGTTATAAGATATGAAGATTATAAAAACTCTGGCTCAAGATTACAGTGCCATGTCGTGATCTTTTGTTGACTGCATACATATACAAGAAGTCTCTTAAAGCAAAAGAAAACAGAATTTAATATAGATTTTGTCTTAATATTCTGTATCTGAGCATTTGATTTAAGACAATAAAGCAGTAGAGTGATAATTAAAGAGAAAATACAGCTTCATCCACTTATGGTTTTAGGAAAGTGTTTATTACCTTTTGAAATATAAATGCTGGGCCTGATTTTCTGAACAAAATCTTTTCAATTTTCTATTAAAGATCCTCTTTCTCAGCATAACTATGCTCTCTATAATTTATAGATGTCCATGGCTTGGAGCAGAAATGAATCTGTCAATACTGAATAAATAAGCATAAGGTTGCCAGGGTATACAAAGTAAAGGAAAAAATACTCTTTCATGTTTGGTGCAAAAAGAGTGATAGAGTACAGGTTGTTTTTAAAAAAATGATTATTCCGTTTGTTTATAGCTTAAATTCTATCCCCCTTCCCAGTTACCCCTCCACAAATCCTCCATCCCACATCTGCCCTCTCCTCCCTCCCCTTTGCCTCTAGGAGAGTGGCACTCCTCCCCATACTCCTCCCCACCGCTCCAGCATTCCCCTACACTGGTGCATCAAACCTCCACAGGACCAAGGGCCTCCCCTCCCACTGATGTCAGACAAGGCCATTCTCTGCTACTTATGTATCTGGAGCCATAGATCTCTTCCTGTACATTCCTTGGTTGGTGGTCTAATCCCTAGGAGCACTGGGTGGTCTGGTCAGCCAGTATTCTTCCTATGGGGTTGCAATCTCCCTCCACTCCTGCAATCCTTCTGCCAGTTCTTGCTCAGGGTTCCTGAGCTCAGTCTGATGGTTGGCTCCAAGTATCTACATCTGCACTGGTCAGTTGTTGGCTGTACTTCCCAAGGAGCAGTCACACCAGGTTCCTGTCAGCAAGCCCTCTTGGCAACAGCAACAGTATCGGGATTTGGTGTCTGCAGACAGGATGGATCTCCAGGTGGGGTGGTCCCCGGATGGTTCTTTCTTCAGTCTCTGCTCCACTTTTTGTCTTTGTTCTTCTTTTGGACAGGAACATTTCTGACTTAAAAACATTGAGATGGGTGGTGGCCTCATCCCTCGACAAGGGGCCGTACCTATCTACTGGAGGTGGTCTCTACAGGTTCTATCTTCCCTTCTCTCCGTATTTCGGCCAAAGTCATCCCCATTGGGTCCTAGGAGCCCCTCTTTTCCTTGGAGTCTGGGACTCTTTAGTGATTACCCCCAGTTCCTCATCTCCTACTGTTACACATTTTTATTCGATTTTTCTGACCCTCTGTATGTCTCTCCCTTCATCTCCAGTACCTGATACTGCCCCTCTTGTTTCTTTTCCCCCTTCCTTCCAGGTCCCCCTCCCTCCACCTCCTGTGATCATCCTGTTACCTCCTCAGTGCAGAACTGCAGAGTACATATTTATTCGATAAAGTTAAAACAGTTCTAATAGTATAAGTGTTATCGACACATTGTGTAAGAACAAAGTGCACGCCCAAGTTGAAAAAAATGTTAGGAGAAGCAGAACATTTTTATATTACGACAAAATATCTCTGTGTTTGATGCTCAGAGAAAGTCGATAAAAGTTCCAACTAATGTGATATTAAATCTTAATTACCCTTTGTGGGACCAACAAAACTATTTTGTAGTTATATTTATTTGGGAAAGCAGGTTGATAGTTCTTTTGTTCTAGGTTTTATTACTTACCCAGTGAGCAGCTATAAAATAGAAGACCTTATGGAGTATCAGTAAAGTCAAAGTTCTTCTTAAATGTGTTTTTCTTTTATGAAGTGATTAGTTTGTCCAGTGTATAAAAGAAACAAATAGCTTATTCTAATGGAAAATGAGTGAGTGAGGAACAACTCAACAAGGGCCAAAACTGTTTGCAGTAAATTAGCATAAAACAGTATGTAAAATTTTGACCTGGAGTCCCTGCCTCTCAGTGTACTGCCACCCCACCCACCATGCTCATCTAAGACAGTTAGGAGCCTAAGCCCAGAATCTGAACTGGACCTCTAAGAAGGACCCCCAGTCCCAGTTCGTACTGCCCTGTCAGCCATCCAGAGTCAATTCATCTATCCTTTGAACTGACAGCCACCACAGCCACTGTTGGGCGCAGATTATACGGCAACTGACCCAGGAGGCTAATACAGACCTCTAGTACCAGTCCCATCCATTACACTTTCTAGCTTGTCTTTCAGTGACCATGTGGAGTCTGAACGTGCAAAGCCCAGAGTAACCTCCAAACTGAAAACCAAGCATTCATCTTGTTCACAACTTCAAAAGTGAGGAGAGCAAACGAGGATATAAAAACCCACTCAACAAAGGTGAGACAAAATATTCATACTAAAGAAGGCCACAAACATCCTACCTCTAGATGCCTAGATCCCAGGACAAAAACAAAAACAAAACAAGGTTCCTCCTTCAGAAATCAGCACTCCCAAGAAGAGCAAGTTAACTTGTCCAGAAGACAGAAATTCAAAACAGCAATTACAAACATGTTTAAGGAGCTTAAAGAAGATATGAATAAACAAAATTTAATGAAACTGTTCAAAACATAAAAAAAGAATTTAATAAAGTGAATCTCTAAAGAAAAGCAAGATTGAAATAAAACTCAAAATGAAAACTTAGGAAGTCAAGAAAAATGCTCAAAGAGAAGCCTCACCAGAAGATTGGTTACAAATCTACCCCCAAATATCAGAAAATATAAATATTTAAATAACAATTCAAAACAACAACAAAATTACAATTACATTGTTTGGAGTCACTATAACTTGAGAAACTGTGTCAAAGGGTCATAGCATTAGGAACACTGAAAACAAGTAGACTAAGTGGAAGAAAATATCAGGTGCAGAAAATAAGACAGAAGAAATGCCAGAGAAAATGTTAACTCTAAAAACAACCACACATAAAACATCCAGGAAATTGGAGACATTGTGAAAGATCAAACCTATAAATAATAGGTATGAAAGAAGGATAAGAAACCAAGATCAAAGGCACAGAAAATATTTTTAACACAATTATAGGAGATTTCCAACATCTAAAGAAAGGTATGCCTATCATGGTATAAGAACATACAGAGCAACAAATAGATAAGATTCAAGAAAGAATACTGAAAACTATAAGAGAAATGTTCCAGAGTACTACATTCAGAAAAACAAAACAAACAAACTACCAGTTATGATAAAAGGAGAAAGGAAGATATATCTATTGGCAAAAAATAAATTTTAGGAACTTATGTCCATTAAGTCAGCTCTACAGGGGATACTAGAAGGAATATTCACTCTAAAGGGAAGATTAACAAACTCAACTGAACACAAAGAATAATCTCAGAACTGTTAACCAAAAACCAAACAAAACAAGCAAACAACAAACAAAACAAAATCCAAAATCTAAAAAACAAACAAACAGAAAACTAATAAAATCATGAAATAACAAAATAACAAGAATTAATAAATATGGCTCTATAATGGTCTCAATTCCCCCAATAAAAAGACAAAGACTAACAGATTACATTACAAAGACGGATCTGTCTATCTCTTTCTTTCACGAAACACACTTCATAATCAAGGACAAATACTAGCTTAAATGATGGAAAAAAATATTCTAAGTAAATGTAATAAAGAAACAAGAATATATAGGTATTCTAATATCAGGGAAAAAGTCAAATATAAATCAAAACTAGGCAGACGAAACACAAAAAGATATTATATGCTCATGAAAGGAAAAAGTGCTAATTAACAAGTCTAGAATAATATATTAACCTTAACATCATGATTAATAGAGGTTGATTTCCATATCCCACACTCACCAATAGATAATTTAGATAAAAAGGAAGACTATAGAGTGAAATAACATCATAAATCAGATGGACCTAACAGATATCTACATAATATTCCACCGAAACACTAGAGTGTCTTGTGGGATATGTATGTCAGACACATAAAGGGCCTGTTGGGCAGCTGAGCTGTGACAGCTGGGACAACAGTTGTTACGTCCTTACCTCTTCTTGACTTATGTTTTCTTTCAGCATCTTAGGTTGGACCTTTTTTGGTATCATAAAGTAGATTTCTAAGAGCTTACAGATTGTTCTAATGAATTTTTGAAACATCTATTTGGCACCAGGACAATGTAATACAATCACATTCTCTCAGTTAAATCAAGTCACAAAGTCAGAATTTTACTCTTTTCAATAATTTTATTTATTTATTTACAAGAAATTCCACTAGAATGTTTCAAAATTAGAGTATAATAGTGCCATGCCCTCGCTTATTCATTCTTTCCCATTTACTTGCAGTGGAAATATAGCAACTTCATCAGACTTAAATTTATAATTGATTAAATTTTGTTTCCAAAAAAAAGATGAGGTAATATTGTATTTTTGAACAGTCTACAATTTGTTTACCCATTTGTGTTAGGAGTCCTGAAAATCAAGAGACAGAAAAAACAGCTGCAGAGGCAGATCTGTGTTCTTGAGGCTATCTGTCACTCTACATATCCATATCCATTTACATATCTCTCCTGCAGCCTCTTTCTTCCTTATCCCTTCATATTTTAGCTATTTTTTAGAACGCTATCCAGTGATTTTAAAATAATCAATAAAATTATATGCTGCAAGGTGTAGAAGACAAATAAGCCAACAATATATAAAAGGTCATTTCTGAGATATCTCCTGCTCTATGCTTGTGGAAATATCCACCAAAAGCATGCAATAAACTACTTCCTGCATAAGTACATTTGTCTCACACTTTTTCTCATCTGAAGGCCTGTAACACACTCACCTCCGCATGGCATTATGAGGATTTCAAAGTTTGAATCTAATATACTTATTTCTAGGGCTGCGATTGTTACTAGGATCAGGTGGACACTGCTACGTCTTATTATGTATTCTTAATTTATCTGCCAACTTAGCAGATATTGATCTCCCACCCCCTCAGAGCCCAGTAGTCTCAAATAGATCATCCACAGAACACTGCTAGAATTTAGAGAAAAGAGCATCCTACTTCTTTTCTTATTCAATTCCCACACAGAAGTTCTCTGACTGGAAGGGTACAGACCCAGTAATCTCTGAATGCCTGGAAGGGTTTTCAATCTTGTCTTCTGTTGAGATGGATATGCATTACTTGGCTCTGTACTTGGCATTGACTGTTTGCACACACCCACTTGTTTACTGTTTGCAGTCACTCATTTCTTCAATCTGAATACACTGAAAATGTTATTTTTTTTCTGTTTTGCCTTATATTAAATATTCCATCTCTAATCATTTATCTGTTTATAGATGATACATTAGGAGCTAGTATATATTGTAGCACTCTTATCAGGAATTTTCTCAAATAAGTACCAATTTACTGCTCACAAGTTCCATTTTCCACAGGAAACTAAGGTACAAGTACAATTCAGTAATGTTCTCTTTCATCTCATAAGGACAGAATTTTCTTCTGTTTCCTATGCCATGTTTCTCATCTGACTGAGATGACATTTTGTCAGTTTCTACCCTGAAAATGTGACTAAAACTCCTGGTAGTTAGGACATTGATTATAACTGGGTATCTCTGGAGAACTTGGTGGTTTTCTTTTTTCTTTTGGGTGGAAAATATAAAAAGGAGATTTATTCAATATGCTCATGCCAGGGAGAGGGACAAAGAGTTTCAATAGATCCATCAAGTTCATCTTTCAGGTCGTGAAGTGACACTAATGTTGGAACAGGGGGAAAGAATATGCATGTCTAAGTAGTCTGGTCATGTTGCTGTCTTCCCACCATGCATCATTATCTGGGCTTTACTCTCTCCTGCATGGTGGTGTGTTTGAAATCTCTTTTCCAAAGACAGATTTCATCTTTAGCTCATGCCCTTTAATCTCTCACCATGGGATTTCTGGATAAATGCTCATTCATTTCCCATCATTGCTTCAGTATTACGATAGTCAGATTATGAGATATAAGTGTCTCTTTAGAATATCTTATCTGCCAGACTTGTTACAATTCTCCACTCTTTGTTTTTGCTCCACAGTCTTGGGTAGATGATGTCTCTGTCTGAAACAAACATAATAAAATGCAAACAAGGAGAAAGGTTACACACATTTTATTTGTGCCAAGTGGCTATTCAAAAGAATCATTCTTCAAATGACTTATAGCTGCTTTTTGCAAGAGCTGGCACAGCTACTCCATCCCTTTCCTTTGAGACATGGTTTCATCATAAAACTTAGACAGACCTTCAACTTGAAAACCTTCTGTTTCAGCTTTCTATGTTCTGGGAATACAGGGAAGTAATACTACACCTAGAATGGTTTTATTTTCATTTTGAAAACTCCCCTTTTACTTTGACTTCAAACAATATTCTCTGAAGAAATTAATGAATAACTACCTGATAATTTATTCTTTATTGTCACACAATGCCAGGGAAGGATCTATCCATGATTTGGTCCTGTATTTGGCAAGGAGTTAGTGCCAATAACCCCTTTATGACAAATTTAAGTGATTATGATTCTTATTCTTAGGTCAGGCATCCCTAAAGTCAGTGCTGCACTCCTTTAGAATATTCACAAATAGTTTAGTTATAAGGTTTTATAAAACACAGCCATCACATAAAGTTAGCTATAAGGCTTTGCAAAAATACAACCAAGATTAAAGTGAGCATCAAGAAGTCATGTACATATTTACAATCATTTAATACTTGTCAATCATTAGAAAGAAGACTGACATAATTTAAATGGCATCTATATAGAAAATCAGCAGGAATTAGTATTTGTGACATAGAAGAACTATACAAAAGCCAGTTCTAAAGAAATATTTAAAATCTTTGGTTTAATAGATTAAATAAGAAAGATAATGTTTTAGAAGCATTTTTAAAGTCTGTAATACATGAAGGGTCCAGCATTACTGTAAACAGGTAATGAAACTCTCAGGTTCCAAAGAAACTCAGGACACATTGCTAACTGAAGTGCCTATTAACATACCAAGGCTGACACTGGCCTTTAGGGTCTCTGAGCATTCCAGATACTTGTTACAGGGTCTTAGCTCCTCTCTGCACTTCTTACCCCCACCCTTTCCTCTGCATGCCTTGAGCTTCTTTTCCCTTCTCCTAGCTTCTGATTTCTGTAAAAACCTGTAATTTCAGCTACCCATTCTCTTTGTTCTCTTGATTATTCTATCACTCTTGGTTATCTACTCTTGGCTTCTTGTCCCTCTTTTTCTCTTTCTCTTTCCTTCTCTCTTTCACTTCTCTTGGCCTGGTCTAATCTGGCCATGTTCAATCCACTATATCTTTGCTCTGGACTCTTGCAGATACCTATGGCTGAATTCTATCTGATATTGAAAATAAAAACCTTCTGTTCAACCATACCTTGGAGCAGTCATGTCCTCATATTCTTTCAAAACCTTTTTCACAGAGGATGGGAACATCTCCAAAGGCCCATCAGTATCTTTAAGTAGGTGCCTGTTTTAGTCACTTTTCTATTGCTATGAAGAGACTCCATAATTAAGGCAACTTATAAAAGAAGCACTTAATTGGGAGACTGCTTATAGTTTTAGAGGTTGTATTGTGGCAACAGGCAGTCAGGCATGATACTAGAGCCATAGCTGAGAGCTCACATCAGATCCACAACCATGCAGTAGAGACAAGGGAGGGCAAGAGCACATGAGCAAGTGCAGGCCCTTCCTCACCTGAAGGCTGGGGTGCTCTTTTTGCTCATGTGTGTATGTTCCCTCACCTCTCCCTACCTCCCTTTTGGCCTTGGTCCTTCCTTCCCTTGCTATTCCCACAGGTGTGAGGAGAAAGACTACTACCCAAATCATGGCCAAATTAATTAGAGCAAGATACCAATTAAAGCAAGCATTTCAGAAAGTTTGTGTGCATAGGCTGTCTCCCTCTAAAGGTGGGTGCTGGAGTCCAACTCCAGCAGTGCTCTGAGGAGGGAATGTGGAGTTGGCGATAAGAAGACACACAGATGTATTACAGTTGAAGCAAACTCTTATTTTTTCTCATTCTCTTTTGCTTTACCTTCTTTCATTCCTTGCATACCACTCAGAACAAAGTCTTTACACAGAGAGAAATTACCTCATAATCACAAGTCACACATTTCAAAAACAAATTTCCTTCAAATCTCACACATGGTTAAACATTTCCCCTTTAATTTTCCTCCCATAATTACATCTTTACCCCATAGCAATAATTCTTTTATTATTTATTAGTACAGTTTATACCAGGAAAGTGTATTTCAGCCGGTTTATTTGTACTGGCTGGCAACAGTTTGTGGTTACAGTGTGGCAGACTGCTGCTCTTGTTTTAGTCTCCAAGCCTTGCTGTGCTGGCCTAGCTAACCATCTACCTTCCCTTTCTTTCTCTAATAGTGTCATTTGATTTCCTCTTACAAATCTATTTTCTTGAGGTGCATACAAAACCCTGTAACTAGATTTGTAAGCTACATGGCCAGGAGACTCGGACATAACCATAGTTACAGGAAAGTAATTACTCTCTCTGATCATTAGCCTATCTCCCACATGCAAGACTTGTGGGCTAGAAATACCTGACACTTTTCTGTTCTTATCCCTTAGCCCCAATAAGTCTCACATCCAGGTGGGAAAAAAGGGTATTTCCTAGTCTTATTGCATGCTGTTTTCTTTATATCACTTGTAAGAATCCCTAGCCATACATGCTTTAAAACTATTCTCAGAAATTCAACTGAATGATTAATCTATCTAAAAGGCATTCTCCTGGGGAAAATCACTCTTACTATGTACTACAGGCAAATTGCCCAGAGAGGAGTATGAGTCTCCCACAAAATAAGCACACAATGCTAAACAGTAGGAGAACATGATAGCATCAAGCATGACAAGGCCTGGTAGCAGCAAGAGGCACTCTGGGCATAATTCCCCTGGGACTTTGCCTCTCAAAGGTACACTCAGTGCTGCTCTGCTAATCACTGAGCCATACTTTAAAAGCTCCATTGCTGACTGCAGTTCTTTTGGCATGGTTACTTCGAGGTGGAGTTCAAGAGATCGTCACTAGACAACAGGAAGATAAAGGCCTTTATAGTCCAGGAGTAGAGGTTTTTCAAATCAGGAATTTGGCAGGCAAATAGGTAGGGTTGCAGTAGCAGAACGTAAGCATCACAAGCTGGTAATAACAACCTGAAACAAACCTGGTTGCCAGGTTGTCAAAACAAGGTAGTCACAACAAGGTGGCCGTAACCTTTTGAAACAAAGGCATGGTAGCCATTTCTTAGAACAGACTGGACAGAGCTGTTTGCACTGAAAGTTATAGGTGGGGCATAGCCAAATCCTTGAGAAACAGATTTGATTATAAACAAGAATGAGTCTAGGTTTTCTTTACTGCAAGAAGGATTTCAAGCCTAAAATGAAGGAAGGCTTGGTTCATCACCCTCTCAGTTCCTAATGTTGTTTTTAAAAAAGGATTAACAGACCTCTTACTGAGGGTATGTCTGTGAATCTCTGATTTTTATCTTTCAAAAGCAGCTTCTGGAAAGCTTAAGCAATCAATGTCACATTTCTTATGTACAGATACCAACTGCAACTTTTACTCTTTTTTTCCTTATATGTAGAGTTTACATGTAGCATGATAATAAGCAGCAGGAAAGCATAAAAAAGGAACACATAGCATTGCAGTTTTAAATATACAAAATATTTAGCACAGTCTATGGTAAGATCTAGCCTCTCAAAAGACACATCCCAGGGCTCCAAGGAAACAGAATTATTTGAAAAAAGGGAAAAAAAAAAAAAAGAAACCAAAACAACACATGAAGAAATGCTCAGGTGATTAAAAAATAAAAGCAGAAAATTCAGGGCAAACTTTAAATAATCCAGTGCTTCTAAACTCTAGACTCTC
The DNA here is from genome assembly GCA_019843965.1 of Rhynchomys soricoides. Classification (NCBI taxonomy): domain Eukaryota; kingdom Metazoa; phylum Chordata; class Mammalia; order Rodentia; family Muridae; genus Rhynchomys; species Rhynchomys soricoides. The sequence continues at coordinate 17,144,053 of JADRCH010000067.1, read as the reverse complement.
AAGCTCATATTACCCTCCTGTAAACTGTATTGTTTTTTGTTGTTAACAGAATTGGTTAAAATTTATACAAGACAAAAATAAAATTATAAAGGAGATCCTCCTTAGTAGGCAGCAAGTAGCTTTCTTCAGGCATTGATATGAAAACTAATGCACCCTGCCTGGCTCACTCTCTGATGTCTCACCTTTTGTCACTTTAGACCCAGTACCTCTAACTTTCTGAGGCATACTCTTTGTATAGCATGTTAAGACAGATGCAAGGTGCTGTTGGCCCTGGAAAAGAGTTCCAGGAGAGTCAGAGATAATTATACAGAAATCATCTAAGCATTGGGATTTTTTTCATCTATTTTCTTCATGAAACTTTCTGGGATCACATCCCACTTCAAAAATGGTAGCTGCATATGGTTCTACTCTATTTCCCGAAGCACGGACTGCAATAAAACTATATGATTTCCAAATCTTAACTTGTTTGTGTCAAGGCTGAAGATAGTAGGACCTCCAGGCACCAATAACATTCCTACTTTGTCCCACCGCCACCTCCCCCCTTCCCTTCTTACTAAATGTTCCTCAGGCTTCCTTCTGAGATAAGTTTTCAGATTTCCACCTGAAGAAAACTAAGAATAGGAAAAGGCAGTCTTAGCAACATACTTTGATTTTAAAATACGACATTTGCAGCACAGCGTATTTTTCCTTAGCAACAATTTCAATGCAAAACCCATCTTAGCATTGTCACACATGTACATTTTACATGAACCACTGCAAAAGTATCTCTGTATAGAGGTCAATCTTGGAATTGGTCATTTAATTTTATATTTTAAGTTTGTCCAGCAAAAGCAGCTCATATATTTTTCATCTCTTAATACATGTTTAGATTATCTCTCCTAAATTCTGTAATAAAATTTTATCTCAATATGAGTTATCATAATTAAAGGTAAAGTCTAGAAAGCAGTTTCTCGTCCTTAAATTTAATTTTTCTGAAACTTTTGATTTTAGTTTCATAAAACAGACAAAGAAGAAATAACTGATTTTATCTATTCCAAAATGATCCAAAACACATTCACATATACAAAGTCTCAATCATTTCTTAAAGGTATGCCAATCGTGATTATCAGTGAACTGTAAGTTTAGTGGGGAAAATCAAAGGTCAAAATGGGTAGAGTTTTCTTTTTAGGATCTACAAGGATAGAGATTGGCTTTACAATCATTATTATACCACATTAGTAAAGACCTAATAATTTTATTTATTTATAAATCACAACAGATCTTAACTCCTTTCTTTCTATAGAGAAGTCATTCAACAGATCTCCAATATATTAAAAGAGTCCCAAACCTTTCCCGCCACATGGGAGATGCTCCAAATAGTTCAACAGAACTTTAAATTTGATCAGGAGACCTTGTATACTGACATGGCAAATATCACATGTTAAGATTATGAGTTTGTCTCTTTACGAGATACATCATTCTAGAAGGTCAAGCCTTGTCCTGTCTAGTTCCTTCTACACAGGTCACAACAGACCGAAAGCTAATCTAAGACAAATGAGACCAATGGGGTCTTGTTGAAACCCCAGAATACAGGAACTGCAGCACCATGTCTTCCTATCTCTGAAGCCCTTGCCTCTCAGTCATAGTCAGGTTCCTAATGCTACTCCATCAGCATGGTCACTGTTATTTTCCATAGAGTAATAATGCTCTAGTACTGTTCAATGGAAAGATACCAAGAGACAAAGCATGCGGCCACGTGGCAACCCCCTAAATGGTTCTAAAGGACCTCAAATTGCTTATAAGAGTCCAAAAGCCAACAGAAAAGCAAAGCTGCTCTGAGAGTCTTCCCAAAGATCAGAGTTTCTCAAGAAGCTGACACAAAGTACAAATGTTCTAGTGTGTCACTGAGTAGAGATAAAGAACAAGTGTTCAGGTGCTGCTGCTGACAGAAAGATAATAAATGTCTCCAGAATGAGTGCCTCAAGCAGATACTGTTAGCCTCTGTTTTTCCTCTCTACCCAGGGCCAGCCCTCTGTGCATGGAGGACACCCCTAAAAGGGTTCTTTTTCCCTTCATGGTAACCATTTTTCTGGAACTTGGAGGTTCCAGTCTGTGACCCAAATCAGGCCAGGCCACCTGTCCTTAATAACCTAAGTAAAAGAGCCAAATTAATAGTAGGTAGAAGAAAAGGAAATTATCTTCAATGTGAACACTCTGTGAAGAGAGACAAGGATTCAGCAAATAGCTCAGTTTCATTTCTTTCTGGAGTTTTTAGAGCTTCTATCCTAAAATGTTGCAGCAATTCAGTTCAGGTACTCCCACCTCTCATTCTTTATTCAAGAGGTTTCTGCTCTGGTATGGCGAGGTCCTCTTTTATTTTTGGTCTTTCAAAACTGGACAGTTAATATCAGCCTTGAATTCATTTATTGTTTTTTTGTTTTTTCGATTTAAAAATATTTAAGGGGTGAGTCCAGCTTTGCATTTGTTGTTGAAATGGTGTTGGGTTTATTAATTTTTGATATCCCAGTTTTTACATGAGATAACTTTTGAAAAGGACTATAGAATTAATAATTTATAACTTTCAAAGATTTTTATACAAAAAAGTATAAAAGATAGAAAGATAGGTTAGAAATACAACCCATGGTGAACACAATTTTGACAACGTGTATTTTGTATTTTATTAATAAGTCTTTGAAATCAATGATAAAATAAATAACCCACATATGTAGAATACTTAAAGTGTGCAATATACTGGCACACTTTACTAAAAAGGCTAACTTTTAATCAGACCTAAGCATATGAAAGGAATATTCAGTCAAGTCCTCAAAGAAATACAAGCACATACCAGTGAGATTCCTTCACACGTGGCTTGTTACAGCATAAAATGACACAACTCTTTGGATTAAAGTACAATTTCTTAAAAGTTCAATATATCTAAGCCAAATCAGTCTGTCATTTTCTCCCAAATTAGATATCAAAGATAATTAAAAACATATGCCAAGTGAGGACACCTCAGTCCCACTTGGGAAGGAGAAGAAGGCAATCACAAGGGGGGAGGGAGAAACCTTGGAGGGAAAGGGGACGAGGTGTGGGGAGAGAGGGGAATATGATCTGGTATTGGATGGGGGGGAAAGGAGGGCCAGCAGAAAGAATGAAAACAGGTAACCTTTGGAAGTAGGAGGTTGGGGGGACCCTCCAGAATGTACCAGAGACCTGGGAGGTGAGAGACTCTCAAAACTCAAAGGGAGGGACCTTAGATGAAAGGCCTACAGTGGGGAGAGGGAACTTGTATAGCACACCTCCAGCAGGAAGACAGGGCATCAAGTGAGGGAGGGGGTTGCTATCTCACAGTGAAAACTCTGACCCATAATTGTTCCTGTCTGAAAGAACTGAAGGAATGGAAATGGAGAGGAGCCTGAGGAAAAGGAGGTCCAGCAACATGCCCAAAGTGGGATCCAGCTCAAGGTGAGGCCCCAAGGCCTGACACTATTACTGAGGCTATGGAGCACTCACAAAAAGGGAACTATTATGACTGCCCTCCAAAAGTCCCAAGAAGCAGATGAAAAAGTCAGATGTAGATAGCTGCACTCAACCAAATGAACAGAAGCTTCTGACCCCTGTGGTTGAATTAGGGAAAATCTGGAAGAAGCTGAGGAGGAGGGTGACCCTGTAGGAGGACCAGGAGTCCTAATTAACCTGGACCCCTGATGTCTCCCAGACACCGGGCCACCAACCAGGCAGCATATACTAGGTTATATGAGGCCTTTAACACATATACAGCAGAAGATTGCTGGGTTTAGGTTCAGTCAGACAAGATGCACCTAACCCTCAAGAGACTGGAGGCCCCAGGGAGTTTAGAGATCTGGTGGGGGTGGGAGTGTGGTGGGGACATCCTCGTGGAGACAGGTGGGTAGGGAGGAGGTATGGGATGTGAAACAGTCAGAGAGTGGACCTGGAGGGGAATAAAATCTGGAATGTTAAAAATAAATAAATAAATAAATAATAAAAAGCCATATACCAATATAGAAGTTTGGGATTGGAGATCATTGGGACAGGACCTCATCCTTCATAGTAAGCAGTTTATAAAACAAAGAGTAATTGGATATCAACGAATGAATAAAATATCACTCAGGAAATTCTGAATGCTATCTTGTCCTCTGTTGTTGCTGACATAACTTGAACCCGGTTGGTCAATGTTCTGAGAGCTGGGGGTATGTGATTCTCTCTTCCTAAATTTTGAAGGACATGTTTATGTGAATGCTTTTAGTCCAGTTCATACTCTGCATGTTCAAAAGTCAGAAAACAGGGTCAAAGATTATTTTAAGACTCAAGACTAAGCATATTTGCTATTGGGTTTACTTTACATCTTCTTTATTACTTCTCCAGTTTGTTCTGAGACTGTCTGTTGATTTCTTTGCCACTTCTTTTTCTTGAAACACAGAATTGATTTTGTATATTCATGGTAAAAAGTTTCATATATGTATGGCTTCAGAAGATTAAAATGTAAGTACAGACTTCAGAATTGAGTTGACATTAGAACAAGTTAGAATTTTTCAAAGACTGTGTTGGAAAAAATGTTGAAAAAATTATATATGGTATGATTAAGAAAGAAATCCTAATGTCAGCCTCTTGTTTCATATATATATACACACCCTCACATGTATTTATGTATAGATGAGATCATACAAAGACACACAAACACACTCGTGCACACACATACACACACAGATTTTAAAAAGAAAAAGAGTGATGAAACTTTAATGAGCTATTTATGAAAAATTAAACTTCATTAGGTGTTAAGGATAGTGGCAACTTGCTTTTTGATTTTTTTATCCTCTAGACTTATAAGAAAACATTCACAGAATTTTGAGCTACAATGTTTATGGGATTTTGTTATAGCTGTTTTACATTCTAAGATATTTCTAAAACAAAATCACCAAGGACTCCAGCATCCTATAACACTTTTAAGAAGGCAATTATATTTTTCATTGTGAGCCTAGCCTTTATGGCTGAGCCATCTCTCCAGCACTGAGAACCAGAAGAACAAATGGAAATATGTAACCTTAGGGGGTGGAAGGTGGGGGGGGGGGTCTCTAGAAAGTACCACAGCCCTGGGAGGTGAGAAACACTCAGGACTCAAAGGGAGGAACCTTAGATGAAATGTCCAGCAGTGGGGCAAGGGAACTTGTAGTATCCACTTCCATTAGAAAGACAGGGCTTCAAGTGGAGGGATTGGGGTTGCCATTCCACAGTCAAAATCTCTGACCCAGAATTGTTCCTGTCTAAAATAACTATAGGGGCAAAAATGGAGAAGAGACTGAGGGAAAGGAGGTCCAGTGACTGGCTCAACTTCTGATCCATCTCAGGGGGAGGTTCCAAGGCCTGACACTATCACTGATGCTATGGTGTGCTTACAGAGAGGAGCTTAATACCGCTGTCCTCTGAAAAGCCTAACAAGCAGCTGACTGAGACAGACAGATATTTACATGAACTGAAGTCGGGACCTCTTAGGCTGAATTAGGAAAAGAATGGAAGAAAATGAAGAGTAGGAAGGCAACCCAATTGGAAGACTAGCAGTCTCAACTAACCCAGACCCCAGAGAACTCTCAGACACTGAGCCACCAACCAGGCAGCATACACGAGCTGGTCCAAGGCCCGGATATATATATATATATATATATAACAGAGGACTGCCTAGTCTGGCCTCTGTGGGAGATGTTTCTAATCCCAGAGAGACTTGAGGCCCCAGGGAGTGAAGAGGCCTGGTGAAGGGTAGGAGGCACATCCTCTTGGAGATGGGGGAGGAGGAATGAAATGAGGGCGTGTGGGAAGGTGGACCAAGAGGGGGGCAATGATTGGATTGTAAAAAATAAAAGTAACAAAAAATATTTAAAAAGAAGGCAATTATATTGATTTTCTATAGCTTGTTTCAGATGTAAGGATAACCCATTTTTAACTCCTTTTGAGGCAGAAGCAAAGCTAATGAGGAAGAGGGAGATGAAGAGAAAGAAGTAAAAGAAAAGATTAAGATAAAAAATCCTACTTATTCTTCTAAATACACATGAAATACTTAGCTTAGTCTATTTTTTATTACTACCAAAATACCAAGGTCATGGTGATTTATACACAAAGATTTATGCTTCTAACATGTTTGGAAGTTCATGATCATAACACTGGCAAATGCACGGTTTTTCTTGATTTCCTCATTTTGGGTGCAGAAGAACAAATAAACATGTAAAGGAGAGAGGCATATAGATGAGAAATGCTGATGCATGATACCAGGCTTGCTTAAATGAAAAAACACCCTAACCCAATAGTAATCATCTGGTCCTGCAATAAATAGTGAGAATTTATTGGGATGGAATTGTAACTCAGTAGTAGAGCATTTGTACAACACAGAAAGTTATGATTTCAATCTCCACTGCATAGACAAGCTTAAGAAGAAAGATCACGTGCTTATATCAAGTCATGCAAAAAATACAACAGTTTACACAATAAAATACTTATTTAAATTACTTTTGACAAACAAGATACATTCGCAATTTTATGAGGCTACTGTCTCCCACTTATCTAATCCTCTGAATCCCTGTGCTTCAATTTCAAGCCATTATGTAAAGTGTATGTATAAAGAAGAAAGGAAAGTAAAACTACATACAGATGATGCCATCATCTGTGAATAAATGTCTAAAAATATTGACAAAAGTAATTCAAGAATAACTGATTACTGTAACATGGTGCAATATAAGCTTAGTACAAAAACATCAAGTCTCATTCCTGAAAGCCAACAATGAACAGATAAAGTTGGAAATTAAAAACAATACCATCAATATAAGTCCTCCTCACATGAAAGCAAATAGAATACTGCATGCTTATCTATGCATGCTTATAGATTTTATATAAAATACTACTGATTACTAAAAAGAAATGAGATTTTAAGTCACAAAACATTGAGTGCTATTAATTGAAGAAGCAAGTCTAGAAAGGAACGTGTTGTATGATATTACTTAGATAATATTATCTAAAAGGCAAACAATAAAAAAGTTCAATTAGCAATAAAAATGAGCAAATATTGGAAGGAACACACTCAGAAAATGGCAGAACCTAGACTTATGAAACTATCAAAATAATAATGCGATGGTCATCTCATGTCATTACATATTTTCTCAACCTCATAGGCTATACAAAAATAAAAGAATCCTTCAATACATCTGTGAAATTTGGGTAACAATGATTGTTGCAATGTGGATTAATGGACTTTGAATCTTTTTAAACTCAAAATGACAATGTTTGTATTGAGAAAGAATGTTAAAGGGAAATCTATACCACTTCAATTTTGTTGTGAGCCTAAAACAAGAAACATTAGAACATAAGAAACAGAGTGGGATGAAGATAGAGATTGGCTGGGGATATAGGATGCCAAGAAATACTTGCTGACAGGAGCCTGATATAGATGTCTCCTGAGAGTCTCTTCCAGAGTTTGACAAATACAGAGATGGATGATCACAGTCAACCATTGGCCTGAGCATGGGGTCCCCAATGGAGAAGTTAGATAAAAGACTGAAGGAGCTGAAGAGGTTTGCAATCCCATAGGAAGAACAACAATATCAACCAAACAGATCCCTCAGAGCTCCCAGGTACTAAACCACCAATCAAGGAGTACCCATGGAGGGACCCAATGGCTCCAGCCACATATGTAGCAGAGGATGGCTTTGTCAGGCATCAATGAGAGGAGAGGCTTTTGGTCCTGTGAAGGCTCCATGTATGACCCAGTGTAGGGGAATTCTAGGGTGGAGAGATGGGAGTGGGTGAGTGGGAGAACACCCTTGTAGAAGTAAGGGGAGAGGGAATGGGATAGAGGGTTGGGGGGGGACCAGGAAAGGGGATAACATTTAAAAAGTAAATTAAAAAAATCCAATAAAAAAATAAAAAAAGGAAATAAAAAACGAACATACCAGAACTCATGGAGTAAAATGAAAGCAGTGGAAAGAGGGAAGTTGATAGCTCCCTTTTGATGTCATTAAAATGAACATGCAAATCTCAAATAACTTAATGATGCACTTAAAATTAGTAGAAAAACAAAGAATCCCCAAATCAGAAGATAGAAAAACTAGTAAAGATTAGAGTAGAAATCAAAGAAACGGAAACAAAAAGAATTATATCAAGAATCACTGAAATAAAAGATTAGTTAGTTGAAGAAATAAACAGATATATTGACCCTTAGCCAAAAATAAAGAAAAGAATAAAGAGTAATGTATATTAATAAAATTGAAATGAAAACTGACACAACACAAGTGGCAGCTCTGAGAGAGTGAATCTGTATTCCCAGAATGATCCCTGTAGTTGCTGTCTAATACTAAGTAGTTAGCCCTAAAGTCATACATATATGAGCAACACAAAATGGACTCAGTTGGTTGCATTTATATATTTACACACAAACACACACACACACACAAACACACATACACACATGTAATAATAATTAAAGAAAACAATAGACAATAGAGATAGTATTGATAAGTGCAAGGGCTTAGAGGTAGGAGAGGGAGACCTTAGAAGGGAGGCAGAATATTATTAGGGAACCTAAGATGATCAAAATACATTGTGTACACTTACAAAACACATTGTGTACACTTACAA
>JADRCH010000067.1:17038262-17135427 GCA_019843965.1 Rhynchomys soricoides | reverse complement strand
ACATTGTGTACACTTACAAAACACATTGTGTACACTTACAAAACACATTGTGTACACTTACAAAATGCTATATTTGAAAAATATTCATTTGTACAATTAATAAGTGATAATAATGATGAAAGATAGTGGGGACATATCTTTAAAGTGAAAGGAGAGGAAAATAATGTGTTATCTTAAAAGTCTGCACCCAAGGGAGTTATCTTAAAAAACCCAGAGATGAAACAGATCTAGTATGTAAGGTAAGTCAATATAAGAAGTGAAAGCCTTTCATCTTGTAAAAATATTTTGATTTGAGCATATGTTTATTGTTGTTCAATATTCTTCAGTGTCTAAAACATTAGAAAAATCAATAAATAGGTTAGAAATATGTAACGAATCAACAGCATGACAATAATATACTCACATTATATTAAACAGTCACTGTCTAGGTTGTTAAAGTAAATAGAACAAACATCAACACAAAAAATGGTTCATCCCAAATCACAAAGATGAAGGATTTTAATTTCGTCCGTACCTGCTGAATATTTTCTGTATATAACACAGAGTGTTAGGTACCAGCAAGAATTTAAATATAAGTCCAATTTGATGTTGAATCAAACATGGTAATTAATAATTGTTAACAACAAGATCCTGTGAAGTACAAGGGGGAAGTACTCTTTAGACCTGGCTTTTGATTAGTGATAGAAATCAATGAGACAAATAAGAGATGACTAAAAAGACTTTTGCCAATAGAGAGAAATAGAATATCACATTAAGGAAGCATAATTTAATTCGGTATACTAAGATGCAGAATGAAGATTTGTAGAAAGTTGTTGGGGGGTGAAACTATAGTATAGCTCTCTGAAATATACATGGAGTCAGTATATATTACTGGTTTTTGTAGGATTATGCTGCTCTATATTTAGTATGGAAAGTAGCAATCCAACAATTAAAATGTAAGCAATGATGCACAATGTAACATAATGCAACCTGATTTCTAAAAGAAAAAAGAAACTGAAAAAAACAAAACAAAACAAAACAAAACAACCCAAAGTCACATTCATTTTAGTTTTATGTAGAACAAAAGGGATTTTCAAGGCAAATCTCTATTTTGTGCAGATAAAGAAGTCAAGGTTCTAACAAACTTAATGAGTTTTCTTAATGTTTTCTGCTAACCAGGTGCAGAGATGAAGTGAATTCTAGGCCTCTAATCACATGTCCAGAGTCATTTGGAGATTCCAAATGACTACATCTTGGGAAGATTGCTGTGAACTGCCAGGGCTTGGCACTGCTTGTTCCTATCCACCATTCCTTTCCAAAGACTTTTGTCTTTAGTGTTCATTAATTTGAGCCTTTTGAGTTCTTTGTTTGACACATGCTTTGCTATTAGGAAAAGCACTTGGTATGTATGTATCTTTTAAAATATGGATATGGCAGAAAATAAAGTAATTCCCACTGTTTATGTCCCAACTCAAGTGTGAAGTCCAGATAAAGAACTACTGTGCAGAAAGATGGGCCAAAGGTTTTACGACCTTGAAGCTTTTGGTTTATCCAAGAAGTAAAATTAACATATGGGATTAAAATGAAAAATTTGCCATCTTTATGCAAAATGCTGCAACATTAATTACAGAGAAAAGTCTATTCATATCTTATTTCAAGAAGAGGTAAGTTATTTTTCATTCTGAATTTACTGATTGTTATTCAATAACCTAGCTGGAATTAGTCCGTAACTGCATTTATCAACTAAGAGAGTTGCTTAGAAAATAAGTTTATAAGGTTAATTGCCAGGGCATTATGCAGAAAACAAAAAATGCAATGGCTGCAAAAAACATTGGCCTGGGGGACTATTTCAAAGGGATCAGCTGTGATTAATTGTGATGTTGCATTCCTTAATTAGGAATGGCTCCTGTTTCAAACATGTGCTCCTTATGTAAAGTACACACCAAAAATTCAGGATTTTCTTCAACTTACTTTTTTCAACTATAAAATCTCAAGGTCAGTTTGTTGCATTGATGAAATTTTATAATAGATTATTGTGTCGAATTGCTATTTAAGAAGAGATTTTCTAGGAATAGAAATAGTTTCAAAAGAAGTGTACATATCTGTTTTTCTGAATGTGCATGTATGTATAAGTGTATCAATTTTAAGCTTCTTTTTTGATACTTAAGATACATTATTTTTATGTGTTTAGGTCTTGCTTTCATGTATGTCTTTACACTACTTTCATGCAGTTCCCATCGGTAACAGAAGACACCAGAGTTCCCAGAACTGGTGTCATAATGGATTGTGATCCAACATAAACATGCTGGGAATTGAACCTAGGCTTTCTGTAAGAACAACCATTGTTCTTAAAAACAGTCTTCTCTCCAGCGCTAATGTGTGTTTAATTTTGTGACAATGACAGACTGCTAAAGTCTCCTTCTAAGAATATTGATATTTATTGGACATGGGTATTTCCTCCTGCCATCTAAGTTTCACTATATTTTGAAGACAAGGAAGTGAAAAACACAAGACCAAAAAGGAGTGTTTATGCACACCCAACAGCACTCCATTTCAGCACTTTAGATCTTGGAAGCTCTTTTCCTGCAAGCTATAAGCAGTATTTGCATGTGTTTACTTCTGCAAATTCAATTTGGTGAAAGCAAAAACAAGTATTTCTTTTGACATTTCCATAGACGCAAAAAGAAAGGGAAGAGTATCTGATGGCTGTAGTCCACAAAGTACTGAGCATTGTAAACCTTGCCTACTCCTTCTACATCTGTTCCCTCTGTTCCCCAAACCCCCCATGCACTCACCATAACACCCACCTTCTGCTCCTTACCTTTCCAACCTTGTGTTGGTTGTAGACTATTGACTTGCTTTCCCTCTACTGGGATACTCTCTTCAGATTTTGCCTTTCACTTCTGGTGACATTCTAATTTTTTCCTTTTTTCCTGAGAGAGGTATCCATCATCTAACCTGCAAACTCTTTTTCCATTTCTAGCCATGCTCTCTTACTTTCACAGCTACTCTTTCAGTTCATCAGGGAATATCAGAAAGAATCTCATCATATTTCCTTTTTCAGGCTTACTGTTTGCCTTCTTTCTCTGCAAGATAAAGAGTTTGCAATCTTTGGTGATGATGCATGTATCATTATTTTGAATAGCAGTATTTAAAATATATGTATTGGTAATTTGAAGAACAAAGGGGATGCTTTATGCATAGAAATTTCCAGAATACATGTCTGTTCTAAATTGGAGGCATGAACTCAAAAGTCTTTAGAGGTCTGGCACATAGCGTGTGTGGGATAAAGGTTGTATTTGACAATTAGTAAGAATTATTAAAGATTGTAAAGTACTGATGATCCACTACCTCAGTCCTAATATACCTCTCACTAACCTTTATTCTGATGAGCTGTACTACTCCAAAAATATAAGATTTTATGTGGAACTCTTAAATTTTATTGCTACTTTTATATGGCTTTCTTCCATGCTTTTCAGTTGCTATGATAAAACACCATGACAAGGATCAACTTGGGGAGGAAAGCTTTTATTTGGATTTCGCTTCCAAGTAACACTCCATCATTAATGGAAGTCAGGATGGGAGCCTGAAACTGAGTACATGGCTGAATAATGCTAGCTGGCTTACTTGCTGGTTCATTCATTCAGAGGCTTATGCTTAGTTAGCTTTTTTATATAGTCCAGGACACCATAAAGGGATAGTGATGCCCACAGTGGGCTGGGCCCTCCTACAACAATCAATAAGATAGTCTATTCCAGTTAGCATTAATTATCTATTTGACACAGTTTAGAATTATTTGAAAAATACCTCAATTTTATAATTCTCTTTATTAGGTTTTTTTGTTATTGTTGTTTTTGGTTTTTTTTTCTGTTTTTTGAACAGGATTTTTCTGTGTAGCCCTGGCTGTCCTGGAACTCACTCTGTAGACCAGGCTGGCCTCAAACTCAGAAATCCGCCTGCTTCTGCCTCCCAAGTGCTGGGATTAAAGGCGTGCGCCACCACTGCCCATCTAGGTTGGTCTTTTGAAATGCCTTTTGGATTGTCTTAATTGGTGTAAGAGGATCAGCCACTATAGGTGGTCCTGGAATGGATAAAAAAAAATCAAGGGAGGGATAGGGGACTGGAGGAGGAGGGGAAGTGAGAGAAAGGGAGGAGGAGGGAGCATGAGCTAGTCTTCATGGTTTTTGCTCTACTTCCTTGGTTATGAGTGACTTATCCAGTTATAGTTACATGGAATAATAAGGAGAACTGCCTTTTGGTTTATGACTTAAGTTTCTGTCTTGACTTCCATCTGTGTTAGATTATGAACTAGAAATGTAAGGTTAAATAAACTCTTTTATCCCAAAGTTACTTTTGGTCAGAGTGTTCTATCACAGCAAGAGAATTAAACTAGAACACAATTCCCCACAGATATGCCAGCAGGCTAATCTGATATAGGCAATGTATCAGCAGGGTTTTTCCTCTCAGATGACTTTATCCTCTCTCTAGTGTTGGAACAGAGTCAAAAACTGATGCAAAGTAAAGAATGCCTTGGGTAACTTTGAAAAGGGATCCAGGAAACAATAATCAGAGGGCCTTTTACTTCTGGTGCATTTTGTTCCCTGGCTTGTTCTTGGACGTGAGTTTGTGCCTTCTGTGACAAATATTTGCATTCTATATATAAGACATGTTTATTCTTGTTGGGTTCATAGTTCTAGAAAGGATATACTGAGTGCTGTTTCCAAGTACCCTGAATCTGGATATAGCCATCTGCTTTGCTTTTGTGCTTTTCCAGATATAATCTATAGCACATGCCAGAAAATTGTGTTTAAATTTGTCTGTCCTGAGAAAGTTCTTGGAAAGGGCGGCTCTGTTAATATTTAAAATATGTTCATTGGCATTTACTTACATGTTTTTCTGAACTCAATATAACTTCCTTGGATCATTGTTATCTTTGTTCATTTTTGTATAAAAATACACCAAAATTGAAGTATGGTCATTTGCAGCCATAGACTGTAGTTTAGTCTATTCTTTTAGGTGATCCAATCCCAAGTCTTATTAATAGATCTGCATTGGTTGATGAAAGTCAACACTCTAATTGACAATCAGTGATAACCAGAATACATTCTTACTGAGGAAAATAAATGCATATATGTATAGTTATAAGTATAGGAATATGTTTGTATATATATATACACACACCCACCCACACACACACACACACACACACACACACTCACACACACACACACACACACACACACATACACACAGGGCTGGAGAGATGGCTTAGTGATGGGCTGCTCTTCCAGAAGTCTAAATTCAATTCCCAGCAATCACATGGTAGCTCCCAACCAGCTATATATGACCTGATGCCCTCTTCTGGCATGCAGGTATACATGCAGGTGGAGAACTCATATATAAATTAAATAAATGAATAAATCACTTTAAAAAATGTATCTGTGCTATGTTTGTTGTATGGCCAGTTCTTAGAATCTTAGCTATAAATGCGACAGTAACAGAAGATTTAAAAACTCAAGACAAATTTTGTAAAACATTGCCCCAAATAAGGTATATGTTTGGCATTTACATACAAATGTAGTTGTAGTAAAAACTATAAAATAACAGTGATTTGACTATAATAGAAATATCAAGATATAGTGTCTAGTATGTCCTAATTACTTAAACTGTCTTTTTCTTAGAAAATTTCATGCATATATCCACTTTTTCTTGGTCATAAACTCCAACCTCTCTCCCTATTTTTGTCAGAATCCCCAACATGTTTACCTCTCACGTATATTGCACCCACTTTTCTCCTTCTCAACTTCATGGCCTTTTTATTGTTTACATTTTGATGATGTACTGAGACCAATTACTTCGACCTCATGCACAAGTGTGAGTCATATTAGAGCCAGACAATGACCACTGTTAAAGAAAAATGACTCTCTCTTCCTCAGAAGCCATGAAATGCCATTAACTCCTGGTAGGATAAAGATTTCAAGAATCCTTCTCTTTCTCCTTGTTTGAGCTGAGCTGATCTCTCCCCATTGTATCCTATAGTTTCTTATTGTGCAGTATCTTGATACCTTAATGTCTTTTCTTATCTTGGGAGGTGACCAACTTTTCACAGAACCCCCAACCTTGGGCTTTTATGGTTCTTCACACACCTCCTCCTCCACTTCACTTCCTAGTGTTTACATGATCCTTGTGGGGTAGAGTATTTATACAAGTGTTTCCTCTATTGTTATGTACTCACAGGTCATTATCTTTAGCACTTTGAAGAGTTATGGGTCTATGCATTAACCACAACTCTCTGAAATAAGAGGCTTCTCTGACAAAGATTCAGAGCAAAACAAATGAACTATGTAGAATGGAGTCTGACAACACAACCATTTAGCAAAGCAACATCAGTAGGTACTCCTCTAGGGCCTATGGCTTCTCCAGTCATGAATTTTTATGGTACCAGGAATAAAATTCCCTTCTTTGGAGTCGTCCTGAAACATAATCAGGAAAGTGATTGGTTACCCATGTAAATAACTTTACCACCATTGCATAAGTAAGCACATCTTGTCTGACTGATAAATATTGTGTCATTCAGGGCCCAGATCTATGTAAGACCATTGCTGTCTTTTCATCCAGTAGCCTAAAGAGATTCTTGGTCAGTTCAGGTAACTCATTCGCTATTCCTTCATTTACTTACCCCTATAACTCAGCTATCTGCTCGAATCTTCTTTCCCTAGCATCCCTATCTCTATTTTATTTATCTTTTAATCTACTACCCCTTCCTCTAAATACATCCCATCACGTACTGGGACATTTTTATATGTGGCTAAATACACAAAACAGAATATTCAAAGATTGTACATGCACATATGAGATAAACTGTATGGTATTTTGTGTCTGGGAGCTTGGATAAACTAACTCGGTATAAATTTTTTCCAACTCCACTTACCTGTAAATTTTTGATTAAGTGCAGCTGACTAGTAATCACATACACACAGACACACACACACACAGACACACATACTACATATGAATAATATATTTATGTAAATAAAACCATATATATATGCTATATAATATATATAGTAAACATATATATATATATATATATATATATATATATAAAAAACACTCTCATATGCATATACACACACACATACACGCGCCACATTTCATTCCTTATTTATGTGTTGAGGGACATCTAGCTTTATTCCTTTTCCTGACTATGGTAAACTTGGCAACAATGAATAAAGACATGGTAATATCTCTATAGTAAGATATAAAATTTTGGAATATATGAGAGTGACAAAATGACTTTATATGACTCTCTATTTCTAAATTCTTGGGGAAACCTGCAGACCTGTTTTCAGAGTAACTGCACTAGTTTGTGTTCCCAACAGCAGTGGCTAAGACTTCTCCCTTTGCCATACCCATTCCAGGATTTGTTATCATTTTAATTCCTTATGATAGTGATTTTGATTAAGGTACAAACTGTTTTAAACTCTTTGTCTTGATGTTTAGGGATATTGAATACTTTTTAAAGTGTGGTTTTTATTTTGAGTATTTTCTGTTCAGTTCCATGCCATTTTATTAATAGGGCTGTTTTCTTGAAGTTTAGTTATTTAAGTTTTTAGTATATTGTAGATACTGTTCCTCTTTTGGATATGGAGTTAGTGAAGTGTTTTTTCCAATTCTGTATACTGATTCTTTACTTGATTGAGAGTTTCGTTTTTTGTACAGAGCTCTCCCTAGCTCACTAAATGCTACAGTTGGCAAGGGTCCGGGTGGAGACTTTAGAGTTTCTTATGTATAGAATCATGTCATATGCAAATAGGGATACTTTGAGGGTTTTTTTTTTGCTATTGATAAGCTTATTTACTTCTCTTATTGTTCTACTTTCAAGAACTATATTGAATAAGAATTAAGAGAGAAAATACCCTTGATCTCTTCCAGTTTTTAGTGAGAACCCTAAAATTTTTCTCCATGTTTCAAGATATTGCCTATAGGTTTTTCACATATAATTTTTAGTATGTTAATGTATAATACCTTTATCCCATTCATCTTAACGGCTGTTATGACATGTTGGATTTTGTCAAATGCTTTTTCTGTGCCTAATAATATGATCATGTGGTTTTATCTTTGAGTCTATTTATATGATCAATAATGTTTATTGATTTGTAGAAGTTCAAACTTCCCTGCTTCTCTATAAAGAAAATAGCTTGGCAGTTGTCTTGGTTAGGGTTACTATTGCTGTGATGAAAACCATGACTAAAAGCAAGTTGAGGAAGAAAGAGCTTATTTGGCTTATTCTTCATCATCACAGAAACACAAATAAGTCAGGAACCTAGAGGCAGAATCTGATGCAGAGGCCATGGAGGGTGGTGTTTACAGGCTTGCTTACCATAGCTCGCTGGGCCTGTATTCTTATAGTACCCAGGACCACCAGCCCAGGAGGGCACCACTCACAATGTGTTGGGCCTTCCTTCATCAATCACTGATTATCCAAATGCCTTACAGCCTGATCCTATGGAGAAATTTTCTCAATTGGGGTTCTTTTCTTTCAGATACATGTGTCAATTTGATATAAAAGGCCTTAGGACAATGATGGTGAAAGCTCTCTGACCTGCATATTTTTCTTTCCCTTTTTGGTGATATCTCTTAGCATACTTGCCTACAGTTTATAAGCTACCACTCTATCCCAGGGTTCCCAAATAAAATGGCAACTGTCTTCTTCACTCTGAGCTCTCAATTCTCCCCCCCCCCATAGGTTTGCTGTTTATTCAATGTTAAATGTTACAGAGTTCTTACACTGTTGGAACCATGCCTGAGAACCCAAAGAAAGAAATGGTGCAATAGACAGTCTCATCCACCCAGACAGTGTATTAAAACTTGATTCATATGCATTTTGATAATTTCACAATCTTAAAAAATTATAACAAGACTTGGAATTTACATTTGCTGCAGGTCTTCAGCGTTCCAGTACAGTATGCCATTAAACAAATCTCATCTTATGTCTCTGTTCACTTCTTAATCCATAACCCCAAACAGTTTTGTGTGTATGTGTGTGTAGCTGGGGTAAAGCATTCTTTAAGGGAAGTTTGTGGCTCAAGGTCTGAGATTACTTGTTAAGGTTTCTGGTGCCCAAATTAAGTCTTCAGTTTAACTAAGAATCTCAAGCTTCTAATCACCCAACCTCCTCCTGGCTCAGATCATGCCAACATTATTGCCCAGAAGTGGCATACAGTCTGGTCAAGAGACAGTGGCCTAGGCCTCCTGCTGCCCACACTGCTGCACTAATCCACTAAACTGCAAGACATGCTCTCAAGCTGAGAAAACTTACCCCATTACCTGTTCCACTCCTGTCAGTAGTGAGCAAGTCTGAACTGTTTGGCAAAGGGATTCATTCACAGAGAGAAACCCAGGCACTACCATTGTATCACACAGTCATGTGCCAATACAGAGTGTGTGTACTGAACCATTTATCACACAGTCATGTGCCAATACAGAGTATGTGTACTGAACCATTTTAATGACATGAAAGTAGGTAACTGACAGACTATTTCATTAGGTGGAAAGAAATTTAGCAGTAACCTCTTCTAAGAGCCAAGGCAAGTCACCCATTAGAAATTTACTGACACCTTTGAGGGCCTAAAAAAACCACATATCTTATCTTCTGTGTCTAAATTCAAAGAAATCATAAATGGGCCTAGAACACAAAAATTCTGGCCCTGAAGAAGTCTGTGCTTATTATTTTTTGTTTTGTTCTTTTGATGAGTATGAAGTGAAGTTCCTTATCTCTTATGGCAAGTTTTGTTTTGAAGCTGCTTTCCTGGATATTTGAATAGTTATTGTTGATGTCCCTTGATTGAAGTAACCTTTCTCCTCCATCCTTTACCATTGCATAGTATCTGTTGTTTGTCTAATTTTTTCTTTGAAGCTGAAAATCATAGATCCTGTTTTATTATTCAATCTGCTAGTCTGTGTCTTTTTTATTGGAGAATAAAATAGTTAATATTCTAAGTCACTATTGAAAACCACTTATTAATTACTGTTTAACACAATAGAGTTATGTAAAGTTCTTACTATTAAATAATTTAAAAGTATGTTTGTATATATATGTGTGTGTGTGTATGTGTGTGTGCATGTGTGTGTATGTACATATGTATGTATGTATGTAAGTTTTACCAGATGTGATGAAAATTAGAGGAAGAAAAAAAGTCACTTAGCTAGTTCCTATTGCTATGTCATACCATGCTATTGTCAAAATTGATACATAGACCCACTTTCCTGTCCTACCTATTTGCCTAACCTGTTTTTTTATTTTTTAATCAAAATAGAAATTCCTGGAATGGAACAAAAGAATCCCCCAAAACACAAAACTCAATATTTGAGATAAGGTTATTTGGAAACGACCCATGTTCAGCTTCCTAAAATCTACATAGAAAGTCAGAAGACAGAAACAGCAGTGAAAGACAATTGGTTACAGTGGAGTCTTTATTCATGTATCTGGAGGTCTTAACTACATTCTCAAGTTTTCAGATTTATTGACTAAATACTCTACTTAAAAGAAATTCTAGAATGGATATATGCCCAGAAGTGGTATAGCAGGGGGCATGAGGTAGACTAATTTCTAATTTTCTGAGAATCCTTCATATTGACTTCCAAAGTGGCTTTATAATTTTTCACAAGTAGTGGAGGAGAGTTTACCCTTGCTCTACATTCTTATCAGCATGAGCTCTCACTTGTATTTTAGATCTTAATAATTTTGACAGGTATAAGATGGAATCTAGAAGTCATTTTGATTTATATTTCCCTGATGGCTAAGGACGTTGTACATTTCTTTGTTTCTTCACCATTTGAAATTTATCTGTAGAGAATTACCTGTTTAGATCTTTATCCCATTATTTCTTAACAGCATTACTTAGTTTGTTGATGTCTAGTTCCTTGAGTTTCTTACATAGTTTGGATATTAGCTTTCTGACAGATGTGATACACAGAGGATGCTATATATTATCGCAGGATACTTATTCGATTTTGATAGCAGCTTAATTCATAATATCCAGAAAATGGAAACAACGTAAATTTCCCTTACTTAAAGAATGAATAAAGAAAATGTGGTACTATATATTTTTTTTTCTTTTTGGATATTTACTTTATTTACATTTCAAATGTTTTCTCCTTTGGAAACCCCTTATCCCATCCACATTTCCCCTGCCTCTATGAGGGTGCTTCCCACCCACCTACCCACACCTGTCTTCCCTCCCCAGCATTCCCCTACACTGGGGCATCTAACATCCTCAGGCCCAAGGGCCTCTCCTCCCACTGATGGCCAATAAGGCCTTCCTCTGCC
This sequence comes from Rhynchomys soricoides, assembly GCA_019843965.1. Taxonomy (NCBI): domain Eukaryota; kingdom Metazoa; phylum Chordata; class Mammalia; order Rodentia; family Muridae; genus Rhynchomys; species Rhynchomys soricoides. The sequence continues at coordinate 17,124,116 of JADRCH010000067.1, read as the reverse complement.
ACATATGTGACCAGTACCATGGACCCTTCTATGTGTATTCTTTGGTTGGTGGTCCAGTCTCCGGGAGCTCAGGGTGGGGTGTCTGGACAGTTGACACTGTTGCTCCCTCCGTGGTGCTGTAACTCCATCAGCACCTTCAGTCCAGTCTCCAACTTCACCATCCAGGAACCCACACTCAGTCCAAAGGCTGGGTTCAAGCATCAACCTCTGTATTTGTCAGGATCTACCTGAGCCTCTCTGGAGACAGCTTATCATGCTTCCATCAGTAAGCATTTCCCAGCATCCATAAGAACGTCGGGGTTTGGTGGCTATATACTGCTTGTATCCCCAGGTGGGGCAGTCTCTGGATGGTCTTTCCTTGAATCTCTGCTCCACACATTGTTTTCAATATTTCCTCCTGTGAGTATTTTGTTCCCCCTTCTAAGAAACACTGAAGCACCCACATTTTGGTCTTCCTTATTCTTAGGCTTCATATAGTCTGTGAGTTGAATCTTGGGAAATCTGAACTTTTGGGCTAATATCCACTTATCAGCAACTACATACCGTGTTTGTTATTTTGTGACTGAGTTACTTCACTCAGGATAATATTTTCAAGTTCCATCCATTGGCCTGAAAAGTTCATGAAGTAGTGGTTTTCAATAGCTGAGTAGTATTCCATTGTGTAAATGTACCATATTTTCTGTATCCATTTCTCTGTTGAGGAACATCTGGGTTGTTTTCAGCTTCTGGCTGTTATAAATATGGCTGCTACAAACATAGTGGAGCATGCATTCTTATTACATGTTGGAACATCTTCTGGGTATATGCCCAGGAGTGGTATAGCTGGGTCCTTAAGTAGTACTATGTCCAATCTTTTGAGAATCCACCAAACTGATTTCCAGAGTGGTTTTACCAGCTTGCAATCCCACCAGCGATGGAGGAGTATTCCTCTTTCTCCACATCCTTGCCACCATCTGCTGTCACCTGAGTTTTTGATCTTAGCCATTCTGACTGGTGTGAGGTGGAATCTCAGGGTTATTTTGATTTGCATTTCTCTGATGACTAAGAATGTTGACCATTTCTTTAGGTGCTTCTCAGCCATTCGAGTTTCCTCAGTTGAGAATTCTCTGTTTAGCTCTGTTACCCATTTTTTAATAGGGTTATTTGGTTCTCTAGAGTCTAACATTTTGGGTTCTTTGTATATATTGGATATTAGCCCTCTATTGAATATTGGATTGGTAAAGATCTTTTCCCAATCCCTTGGTTGCCGTTTTGTCCTATTGATAGTGTCCTTTGCCTTACAGAAGCTTTGCAATTTTATGAGGTCCCATTTGTCAATTCTTGATCTTAGAGCTTAAGCCAGTGGTGTTCTGTTCAGGAACTTTTCCCCTGTGCCCATATGTTTGAGACTTTCCCCCACTTTCTCTTCTACTAGATTCAGTATACCTGGTTTTATGTGGAGGTTCTTGATCCACTTGGACTTGAGCTGTTTACAGGGAGATAGGAATGGATCAATTTGCATTCTTCTACATGTTGACCACCAGTTGAACAAGCACCATTTGTTGAAGATGCTGTCTTTTTTCCACTGCATGGTTTTAGATCCTTTGTCGAAGATCAAGTGACTATAGGTGTGTGGGTTCATTTCTGGGTCTTCGAATCTATTCCATTGATCTACCTGCCTGTCATTGTACCAATACCATGCAGTTTTGTCTCTATTGGTCTATAGTACAGCTTGAAGTAAGGGAGACAGGTACCCCAAAAGTCCTTTTATAGTTGAGAATAGTTTTTGCTATCCTGGATTTTTTGTTATTCCACCTGAATTTGAGAATTGCTTTTTCTAAGTCTATGAAGAATTGAGTTGGGATTTTGATGGGGATTGCATTGAATCTGTAGTTTGCTTTTGGCAAGATGGCCATTTTTACTATATTAATCCTGCCAATCCATGAGCATGGGATATCTTTCCATCTTCTGTGGTCTTCTTTAATTTCTTTCTTCATAAACTTGAATTTCTTGTCATACAGATCTTTCACTTGTTTGGTTAGAGTCACACCAAGATATATGATATGTTTGTGACTATTGTGAAGGGTGTAATTTCACTAATTTCTTTCTCAGCTTATTTATTTTTTGAGTATAGGAAGGCTACTGATTTGTTTGAGTTAATTTTATTTCTTGCCACTTTGCTGAAGTTGTTTACTAGCTGTATCAGTTCTCTGGTGGAGCTTTGCCGGTCATTTAAGCATATGATCATATCATCTGCAAAAAGTGATGTTTTGATTTCTTCCTTTCCAATTTTATCCCTTTGACCTCCTTTGGTTGTCTAATTGTTCCAGGTAGAAATTCAAGAAATTATTGAATATAGGGAGAAAGAGGGTAGCCTTGTTCAGTCCCTTATTTTAGTGGGATTGCTTCAATTTTCTATTTCATTTGATGTTGGCTACTAGTTTGCTGTATGTTGCTTTTACAATGTTTAGGTATGGGCCTTGAATTCCTGATCTTTCCAAGACTTTTACCATGAAGGGATGTTGAATTTTGTCAAATACTTTTTCAGCATCTAATTTCTAGTGAAATGACCATGTGATTTTTTTCTTTGTGTTTTATTATGTAATGGATTTCTGGATATTGAGCCATCCCTGCATCCCTAGCATGAAGCCAACTTGATTGTGGTGAATTATCATTTTGATATGTTCTTGGATTCGGTTTGTGAGAATTTTATTGAGTGTTTTTGCATCGATATTCATAAGGGAAATTGGTCTTAAGTTTGCTTTCTTTGTTGGGTCTTTTCGAGGTTTTGGTATCAGTGTAACTGTGGCTTTATAGAATGAATTGGGTAGTGTTCCTTCTGTTTCTATTTTGTGGAGTAGATTGAAGAATATTGGTATTAAGTCTGCTTTGAAGGTTTGATAGAATTCTGCACTCAACCCATCTGGTCCTGGGCTGGTTTTGGTTGGGAGACTTTTAATGACTGCTTCTATTTTTTGGGGGGTTATGGGACTGTTATTAAGCTGCTTGTGTATGCTCTCTCCTGTTTCTCTTTGGAGGCATTCAGAGCTATGAGTTTTCCTCTTAACATTGCTTTCATTGTGTCCCATAGGTTTGGGTATGTTGTACCTTCATTTTTATTAAATTCTAGGAAGTCTTTAATTTCTTTCTTTATTTTTTCCTTGACCAAGCTATCACTGAGTAGAACATTGTTCAGCTTCCATATGTATGTGGGTTTTCTCTTGCTTTTGTTGCTATTGAAGACCAGCCTCAATCCATAGTGATCTGAGAGGATGCATGGGATTCTTTCAATCTTCTTATATCTGTTGAGGTTTGTCTTGTGACAAATTATGTGGTCAATTATGGAGAAGATACCATGAGGTGCTGAGAAGAAGGTATATTCGTTTGATTTAGGATGAAATGTTTTATAGATATCTATTAAATCCATTTGGTTCATAACTTCTGTTAGTTTCACTTTGTCTGTTTAGTTCGTGTTTCCAAGATCTATCCATTGACTAGAGTGGGGGTTGTTGATGTCTCCCAATATTATTTTGTGAGCTGCAATGTATGCTTTGTGCTTTAGTGAAGTTTCTTTTATGAATGTGGGTGCCCTTGTATTTGGAGTATAGATGTTCAGAATTGAGAGTTCTTCTTGGTATATGTTTTTCCTTTGATGCATATGAAGTGTCCTTCCTTATCTTTTTTGATGATTTTTGGTTGAACATCGATTTTATCTGATATTAGAATGTCTACTCCAGATTTTTTCTTGGGACCATTTGGTAGAAAATTGGTAGAAAATATTCTGAGGTAGCGTTTGTCTTTAACATTGAGGTGCATTTCATGTATGCAGCAAAATGCTGGGTCCTGTTTATGTATCCAGTCTGTTAGTCTATGTCTTTTTAATGGGGTAGTTGAGTTCATTGATGTTATGAGATATTCTGGAATAGTGATTGTTTCTTCCTGTTATTTTTTATGTCATTTTTATGTTTGTCTGACTATCTCCTATTGGATTTGTTCAAAGAAGATTACTTTCTGGCATTTCCTAGGGTGCAGTTTCCCTCCTTGTATTGTTGTTTTCCATTTATTATCCTTTGTAGGGCTGGGTTTGTGGAAAGATATTGTGTAAATTTGGTTTTGTCATAGAATATTTTGGTTTCACCATCTATGGTAATTGAGAGTTTTGCTGGGTATAGCAGCCTGGGCTGGCATTTGTGTTTTCTTAGGGTCTGTATGAGATCTGCCCAGGATCTTCTAGCTTTCATAGTCTCTGGTGAGAAGTCTGGTGTAATTCTGATGGGTTTGCCTTTATATGTTACTTGACTTTTTTCCCTTACTGCTTTTAGTATTCTTTCTTTGTTTTGTGCATTTGGTGTTTTGACTATTATGTGACAGGAAGAATTTCTTTTCTGGTCCAATCTATTTGGAGTTCTGTAGGCTTCTTGAATGTTTATGTTCATCTCTTTCTTTAGGTTAGGGAAGTTTTCTTCTATAATTTTGTTGACGATATTTACTGGTCCTTTAAGTTGGGAATCTTTACTCTTTTCTATACCTGTTATCCTTAGGTTCGGTCTTCTCATTGTGTGCTGGATTTCATGGATGTTTTGGGCTAGAAGCTTTTTGCATTTTGCATTTTCTTTGACTGTTGTGTTAATGTTTTCTATGGTTTCTTCTGTACCTGAGATTCTCTCTTCTGTCTCTTTTATTCTGTTAATGATGCTTGCATCTATGACTCCTGATCTCTTTCCTAGGTTTTCTATATTCAGGGTTTTCTCCCTTTGTGATTTCTTTATTGTTTCTATTTTCACTTTTAGATCTTGGATGGTTTGTTCATTTCCTTCACCTGTTTGATTGTGTTTTTCTCTCATTCTTTAAGGGATTTCTGTGCTTCCTCTTTAAGGGCATCTAGCCGTTTACCTATGTTCTCTTGTATTTCTTTATTTCCTTCTTAAAGTCTTCTATCATCATGATGAGATGTGATTTTTAAATCTGAGTCTTGCTTTTTTGGTATGTTGGGGTATTCAGGGCTTGCTGTGGTGGGAGAACGGGGTTCTGATGATCCCAGGTAGCCTTGGTTTCTGTTGCTTATGTTCATGCCCTTGCCTTTTGCCGTCTGGTTATCTCTTGTGTTAGCTGGTCTTGCTCTCTCTGACTGTGGCTTTTCCCTCCTGTGTCAGTATTCCTTGGAGACCAGCTCTCTCTGAGAGGAATTTGGGTTTGGAGAGCTGTGATATAGGGTCAGCTCTAGGTTGCAAATAGAAACCAGAAGGATACTGTCCTCAGCTGGTTTTGGTTCTTGTGTCCTGATGGCTCTGCAAAGGTTTCTCTTGAGCCAATAATTTGAACAGAAGTGGTGGTCTTGCCTGTGCTTGAAGGTATGTAGGCACTTCTGGGAGAGTTTATGGGTAGAATGGAAACTGAGTTTGGTGGGTTGAGATCAGGAAGGATCTGGTAGGGGGGATGGGAGAGGAAGTCCTGGGGAAAATGACTAGAATTGGGTAACATTTTGGGGGTGAGGTGGAATCCTAGTGCAATGGATACAGCATGGAATCTATGAGAATAACCCTAGCAAAGGCTCCTAGTAATGGGGGACACAGATCTTGAGCTAGCCATCTTCCATAACCTAGCAAGACCTCAGTGGAGGGGTTGGGACACCAATCAGGCCACAAAACCTTGGGCATACAGTTTGTTCTGCCTGCAGAGTTTTCTAGGACCTAGCAGAATTGTCATAAAAAAGACCAGAGTTACTTTATCTAACAACTGATGGGAGCAGATGCAGAGTCCTACAGCCAAACATTAGGCTGAGCTTGGAAGTCCTGTGGAGGAGGAGGGGGAGAAGTATTAGAGGAATCAGAGGTGTCAGGGATACACTAGGAGAAGACAGTCCTCAGAATCAACTGACCAGGATGTGTTGTAGAGATCAGGGAGCTTGTAGTGGTCTAACCTATGTCCTCTGCATATAGGTTATGACTGAGAAGCATGGTGTTCTTGCAGAATACTAACAGTGGGAATGAGGTATGTCCTGATTCTATTGCCTATTTGTGGGATCTTTTTCCTTCTACTGGATTAATTTGTCAAGCCTTCATGTGATGATGTTATGTGTCTGGTTTTATTGAAACTTGTTGTACTATGTTTGGTTGATGTCCCTGGTAAGCCTGCTTGTTTCTGTGAGGAAGCAGAGGGTAGATGGATCTGGGGCAGAGGGGTGGTGGTATGGGGGCTGCAGTAAGGGCAGAGAGGGGAAACTGTAGTTGGGAAGGAATATATAAGAGAAGAATTTTAAAAAGAAAAAGACACTACAAAGTAAAATTAATTACATTTGCATATGTAAAATTGTATTTTTATAACTTTGACTCATTGGCAAAACCATATTAATAAATAAAGCTTTCAAAAACTCTGATTCTCATCTTTATAATTAATAAAATTTAGAAATGTGAAGTCATAGGAAAAGAGAAAATTTCCATCTAGTCAGTGTGGCACAGACTTTGTTACAGTTATCTTGACTGGCGCTTAGAGAAAGGAAGATATGTGTAAATGTTACTTTGTAAAGAAAGCTGGTTGGCATTAAAGAAGAGGATTTAGTGAACGATCAAGCATGAGAGCCTAGAGACACCAGTTTAAACACAGGCAGAAATGAAAACCCATCTGTTAGAAGACACGGTTTCTCATCTCAGCATCTCTCATCTTCATAGCCCATTGAAGTACCACTTTTACATCACGTTAGATAACACTGTTTACTGCAGTCACTTGTGATCAAGATAGTGCTATTGCTAGCTAATCTGTATTCTATTTCTCATTACTTACTCATTTCTTAGCTTTGAATATGATTTACAATTGTCAAATTATTAAAATAATCCCCTTTCTCATTTATTTTACACATTTTGCTCATACTTTGTTCTTCCCACAAGCTTAGCATCTTATACTACTATGGTTGTCCATGTTTATGTGAAAGCTATTTCTGCTATGTTCTCTCCAGCCTTGGACACTTTCATGCTTCTTATACTCTGGTGTTAATGTTTCTTTCTCTTTCAGTGATTCTACAGTTTTCCTTTTCTCTGAGAATTTATGGGAGCTGGGAATCCCATATGCTGACTTGGAACTTGCTTTGCAGAACTCCTGTTTCTTCTCTTATCAGTCAGATAAGCTGTTTCATACCTAGTTGTAAGGTCTTTCATTATCTTCCCATAGCATTCTAAAACCCACTATTTTAACCCCAACCTTCCTTTCAAACACCAATACCTGTTGTCATGGTTACATGTGTGATTAATGTGTTTTCATCATAGGAAAATCATAGGGCTATTCGTCTTACTAACTACTGCAAGCTATTTTCTGTCACAGAAGGTCTCCTAAGACATAGGGGATGATTGAAACTTGTCTAAAAAAAACCATGTCAGATATTTGTTAAGGATGCTCTTATGTGAAACAATGTTCCATTAATATAAAAAATAAACCTGAAAAGTTAGTGTGGTTTTTAATATTGATCCCATTGAAAAGCAAGGTTGAAATAACTTTAGTTTCTCTGTTGTAGTCATATTCATAATACCTAGAACACTTGGAACTTGATCTCAAGACTCCTCCACCTAGCAATGATCTGTCCATAAAACTAAGAAGTAGAAAAAAGATACCCATTAGTAGTTTTTAAAAAGTTTTTACATAATATCACTGTTAATTCACCTTAGTAAGGAGAGGAGGGGGTACAATTTTGGTCTTTTCATTTGTAAACATATGTATTTATATATTTATGAACACACATATACATACATGTATGATACACACACTACACACACACACACACACACACACACACACACACACACACACACACAAAATGTAACGTATTTCAGGAAGAAAATCCCATGAAATGCCTCAGGGTGTGCCTTTGTAAGGATACTTCTTATATTTCTTGGCAGGTTTGCTCTCTAATTGATTTCATTATTACATTTGTATAAAGATTTCTCTGAAGGCCTAATACTTAGATAAAATAAAAGAAACTTTGTGATATGGCAAAAACATTTTATTCCACAGAAAAACTAAATGCAAGTCAATGACCTGTGTTTGACTTGATAGAACATCAAAAACCTTGGTTCTTACATGAAAAGGCAGGAAGATGAGGAAAGACATATCTTTCACCTTCTTGTGCTCAGGGAATGGAATTTTTTCCATTGTCCCATCACCAACCATCAATTGAGCTTGTTTTCAATACTAAAATGCAAGGAAAGGAGCAGAGAGACCATCATGTAGTAACTTCAGACATGGCAGCTTAAATTGAAGAAGACCAAAAAGGAAAACTCCTTAGAGTTCAAAGGTATCTATATAAGGGCCAGTGAGACAGATTTGAAAATCAAAAGGCTTGTCAATTTGTTTCCAGAGTAGCTTGCTCATCTGACATTGTCTGAAAGAATTCTCAATATTTCGTAGGTAACTTACATGTTAGCATCTCAAAGGGCTTTTGACAGTGTTATAAAGTTTGTGATAATACTGTTTCTTTTAAACTTATTAGATAGGTCAAAAGTCCTTTTATGATTCTTTAATATAAAATGAACATAAGAAATTCTCAGATAAGAACTCTACACAGAGCAGACAAATAATGTCTCATATAATGACACCAGATTTTGTCACAACAGAGGGGTCAAAAGCTTCAGTATGGAACTTCAGCAGCAATAATTTGGTGTCCCTAAATTTTCACTTGTAGAGACAGGTAGTTTTGTATCAAGCAGGGATCAAGAAGCCCAGATTGTTGGACTCAGGTATTATTCATGTGATAGAAAAAAAGAAAGAGTCATACTTCATTGTGAGTGGGTATATGGCAGAAGCAGACAAGACCTGCATGACTTTCTGTCCATGTTAATTTGAACAGACTCCCAGTATTTATTTACATATTTTCTCATGCATCATTATACCAGTATTTCATATTATTTCTGATGAATCAAATTGAATTGTTACTCATTTAATTATTTTAGAAGTATTCTACAGGCAAGTAATATAAGAAATTACCTAAAACATTGTGTAAATGTCTCTACATACATGTAGACATACATACAGTAAAACTATTTTTAAATTATCAGATAAAACATAATCTTATACTTTCAGATGTGTTTCATGAAGTATCTAAAGAGTTATATCTAGGAATACAGGTTAGGGCATTAAATAGACACATCTGTTCAGGTTTATCTGTGATGATGCTGGCACACCCTTTCTGAAAGTTAACTTGTCTGTCAGTCAGGAAAAGAACCATATCTTCCTAGTAGTAACCATTTCCTCTCTTGTACACTGATATTTTTATTTAAATTACCATGTACCATCTCCTTATATCTATATATGTGCTAATCAAAATACTAACAATATACAAGATTTTCTTCTTCATCTTATGCCAACAAGTTAAATCTTAGAGGATCAATTTTTATGAGTGGAAAATAAAGATAATAACCATTCTCTTGTCCAGTGATTGTGAATATTCAATATAATAACATAGATATACTGCTTCTTGCACTATTTTCATGGCTTCTTGGTTAATGACTGATTCTAGCTTTGGAATGTATTATAATGTGATTTTTCTGCATTATTTTCATTACTCACACCCTAAATATGTATTAAGTAACCACTGGTCCAGGAAGTAGTTTAGAGATGATAAATACAACAGTAATGAAGACAAAGTGTAGGTTCACTTGCATCTCAAATGACAGTCAGTGGAGAAAGGATCTCATCCTCATTAGCTTGCTCTTATACACTCTTTGTCAGATCATGCTATGTAACCTTTGAAAATGTGAGATTTTTTTGAGATTGTGAACCCTGCTAAGTTAGTGTAAGTCACTCAAGAGCAGCAAAGTGTGCCCTAAGCAATTAACCACTTGACTATCTTAGATGAGCATGATAAATCACATGATCAGAGGTACTTAAAGTCCGTTCTTCAGGATTCTAACTCTTCTAAGGAACATATAACAAATCTTCCTCTAAATTGGCTTGAACAAACCCCTGGGAAGTTTTCGTGTAGCTTATGGATATAGGTTATATCAAAAGCAGCAATAAGTGAGAAACTACTTTTTCAAGAGCTCTGGGAATGGAAGAGCCAATAGAAGATAGAACTTTCTTTCTTCAAGATACATGGAAAACAAGAATTTGTGTCATTAGGGAGGGCCAGGTAGGACAAATTTAATAAAAACCCATGCTGAATAAAATCAGGGCTGACTATATGGCTTATCATGTAAAAGTGTTTGTCCCTAAACCTGATAACCTGAGTTCTATTTCCAATGACCCGCATTGTTGAAGGAAAGAGGAGTATAGGAAGAGACCACAGAGGAGAGAGATGTTGAACTTGATGCCTGCAAAGTTTTGAGGTCAACAGAGTCACTATTTGTCTTATTCAGTGTTCTATTGCTGTGGAGGAACATGATGGCCATGGCAATTCTTATACAAGAAAGCATTTTATTGGAGTTTGATTACAGTTTCAGAAGTTTAGTCCATCATCATGGTAGGGAATGAGGCATGTAAGCATGTGCTGGAGCAGTAGCTGAGAGCTACGTTCTGATCCAAAGGAAGAGAGAGAAACAGTAGGCTTGGTATGAGCTTTAGAACTCTCAAAGCTCATACAATTCTTCCAACACAGCCACACCTATTCCAAGGCCACACCTAACCATTGTAATCATTTCTAATAGTGCCAGTCCCTGGGTGACCAAACATTCAAATTTATGGTCTATTCTTATTCAAACCACCAAAGTACTGATTAGAAAAGGAAGAAAATGTCCTTAAATTTTGAACAGCAATTAATTGCAAAGGCTTATAAACAAGTCTTACTAGATGTGATGCATTTAGCTGGCTTCAGAGAAGGATATGTGAGCTGTCCTGCATAAGGCAAAGAAACCTTGTTCACACAGATAAACAGTGAAATCAGGAAAGTTAAACACACAACTTACCTCTTCAATAGACTGTGGTCTGGTCATCCTTTGCTGTCTGATGAGACAGGCTCTGCCCTTATCTCCCAGAATTTACTTATTCCAGACAATAAAATATTCCTTCCCCTTCAACAACATTCTTTCCCCTTAAAACTTTGAGCATTACTTTTAGGTCATAAAATCCATTCTTATGACAGATGTAACTGTACTCTATAGTAGCCTAAGTGACTTCTCTGTTATCTAAGGGCCAGACCAATCCTGACTCCCACAGGCATTATGTTTATTTGAGTCATTTCCTCTAAACCCTTATCTTGAGCATTGTTTCTTAGTTAAAAAGAAACCATCTTACAGATGAAGCTGTATGTTCTTTGCTCAGAACTTTCAGTGAAAACATGTCTTAAACTTCGTTCTGCTCATTAGGATTGGTTAATTGTTATTTTAATGCATTTTTTTCTGAAACTGTGCTACCCTTAAATATAGTAAGGTAAAATAATCTGGGTCAGACTCCAGGTGTCCTAGTCCCAATGTCTATCCTTTATGTTATTGGTATCAACTTTCCTATCAATAACATTGAGTTATAAGTTGCCACGTTTCATCTGGGCAGCTCTTAACTCTAATTCGCCAACCCTCATGGCCATGTTTTCATAACTCACCCACTCCTGTACACTTAGACTTTTCAAAACCTACTTTAATAAGTGTTCTTAAACTTCTTATAGCCTACTAACCAAAGGTAGGGGAGAAAGATGGCTAATAGGACAAGGTGGGAGTGTGGACCCATTTAAAAATAGTTCTTCAGTGTGATTCCAATCTTCACTGTCAGCAGTCCAGCCCACTAGTAAAACACTGAACACAAATCATCAGCAGCAGCTTGATTCAGATGAAACCATGAGGCTGGCTGATTGGCATGAGTCCATTAAATTGGCAAGAAGCAACTGGAGCACCACCAGAAGTTCTTTTGTGCAGTTCTCTCTACAAAGTCACAAGTGCAGATCAGGGAAGAAAGCAAAGTAAACCAATGCAAGACCATCATCAGCAAAGCCCAATGAAGACCAGCAAGGCAAACTAATCCCAGAGCATTACCTACTATCTGTTAGGTTATACTTATCTCTTTCTAAACATTACAAGTCCTCTTAAGCATCTGCTCCAGGAAAATGCCACATGGCCTCTCAATAGCCAGCTTCTAGAAAAATACCACATGTCTGTTCTCAGCAAAACACCTTGTCACAAGACAGCTTCCAGAAAACCATCATATGGCACAACTCCAACAAAACCAGAATTTCCCATTTTGTACCCCATGGAATCTCTCTTCTTTCCATCTTTGCTTTCTCCTTCATCATGGTGGTCTCCTCTCAGACCCCAAACCAGGAACATAAACCCCACCTGTTTTATTTCTGCCCTGCTATAGGATGTAGGCATCTTTGTTCACCAAATCAGGGATAACTTGGGGAAGGGCAGGATTGCACAGTATCACTTGTGTCTAAGTGTGGATTCTCTTGTTTCTGGGGGAAACCAGGCCTTCGGCTCCAGTATTTAATGTTATGATACATAACAAGAAACCAAACTTCAACAGGTTGCCATAAAATTGGGCTAAGATGAGTTTCATTCTTACCTTTCCCTGATCACTACCCTCTTTCTGCTATAAAGCCTGCAAGGGAATCACCTTACTACCTTACTTAAAACACAGCTGACTTGTCAGGTTAATGGCTCACTTAAAATAGAGTGTTGTGTGTATCTATAATGAACTAATTAAAAAATGTATACAATTTGACTAATTACAAATCCAAATCCAAGCAGAGGCCATTTGAGTTTTATTGGCAGGTCCCTTTAATTATTTTTCAAAAATAATCATGAACTTAAGTGATTCATCTGTGTCACTGAAAGTTCCAGGCTTGAATGCCTTCTTTTAGGTGTGAACAGTTCATAAGGTTAACACCACACTGCAGCAGCTCTTTGTCTTCCCTGTCTCCTAGTTATAGCACTGAAGAAAACTCCCATGTAAGAGCTGGAAATAAGTTCTGACTGGGGAAATTATATAAATGTCACTATATGCTCTTATTTTAGTGGATTTTGGCTTATTCTTTTAGAGTTCCAGCACCATCTTTCTAGGGGCTGGATTACTTAAGATTAAAAAGAAGACTTTTATATATTGCTACAATTAAAAAATAGATCTCTCTGACATTGCTTACATAACATTAGCTGCTGATAAAGGCTACTTGAAACTCAGTTCATTCATTGCTCCAGCACTCACAATACTATGCTTTCTAAAGACACTTGACAGTGACTAATTTATTTATTATAGTCTGCCTTTTACCTGAGGTAGTTCTCTAAGTGCAAGGCCATTACAGTACATACCACAATGCCTTTTAACTTAGCACCTAGAATCTCACCAAAAAAATTAGATGTCGTATAAACATCTAATGGATATTTGGATAATGGGTATAAAATGGATGTCTCACACTCAGATACTCCACAGAAGAATAAGTGAGATAGTTATTGAGTTTTATAAATTTCAGAAAAATATGTAAAGTTCAACAAGTGAAATGTCCTGTTAGTTTTGAGCTAGAGTTTTTTCATAAAGAATGGGGAAATGCTTACCTTATCTTTTATAAGACTTAATTCAGATATTTATGATCTGTGAGTCCTGCTAACCACATTGGTTGTTGCTCACTGGTGGTCACAGTGTGCAGAAGAGCTGGCGATCAGGTATGGAACAGTGGTGAGTGCAGTGGGTATGAACAACCCAGGAGACTCTTTTGGAAGGCACCTTGTTTATTGAAATTATGGGGCTAGCTTATATAGCTTGAGTCAGGGGGAGGAGAAGAAAAAGGACAAGGGGGAAGGAACTGCTACAACAGGGGCAGTGGCCTTCTAAGCTAATCAACTAGATTACCAGACTGTCAATCCTTTGATTTCGAGAAATGAGTTCTCGGGCAGGGAAACAGGAGACTAACTGGCTTTATCTCTCTGAAATTGAATAAGCCCAAGCCTGATTTGCAAAGGGAGTGGCCCCACTTATGCCATGCTCTCTGATAGATGTCTGGGGTATGGGCAATGGCCTTATCTGGCCTGGGAATCCACAATGATCTAGAATGCTTTTATCCCCCATTTTCCATTTTTTCATCCAATATAACAAATGTGTGACCTAAAGCATCTTCTGCTGTGGTGTACACATGGCTGTAGTGGAGCATATATGGATGTGGTAGAGTGCACATATTGTGGACTATACAAGGTTTTGGATGACATTGGTGAGGATGGTAGAAGAGCTCACAACCTTTACAATAGAGATTCTGATCCTGACCACAATGTAACCAATTCATTTTACCTTTTGGGACCCATTTCTTCAATCTTACTCCTAAAAGTAGAAAAGAAGAAAAATAAGCTGAAATCAGCCTCCAGGAAATATCTATCTGTGAGAAATGATTACTGTTATAATCCAGTATTTTGCAGACATTTTCAGTATAGCATCAGTAACAGTTTATTGATGTGTTCCACAATATATAAATTCATATTTCATTCTGTAGGAAAAATATTCAGAATTCTTTTTTCTTCTTGTAGTACAAACATTAATGATGAGTTAGGTGATAGTTAACATATGTGGGATTTTCTGTGCACCAACAACCAATTGATTAAATACTTCTGTGATGGACACTAGCTATGAGTCCTCAATTCATATAGTCACATTTCACAGGTTAAGGGCTTGTTGTCTTAGGTGGTTCCACTTTCTCACTCCAGATGACAATCACTAGAGCCAGATTATTTACCCAGATTCTGACTTATAATGCATTAAACCAGAGTTTCTACAGTCTGTTCCTTAAGTTAAATAAATTTTGTACAACTCATGGAAGCACTTTCTTTCCCCCCACAGTTGGACAAGATTTTATATTATTTTCTTTTTTAGTAGTTTTTCATTTTGATATTTTATTTACATTCCAAATGTTTCCTACTTTCCAGATCTCCCCTTTGGAACCTCCCAATCCCCTCCTCTTCCCCCTGCCTCTATGGGGGTATTCCCCCACCCACACACTCTTCTCTTCCCTCCTTGGCATTCTCATATACTGCGGCATCTAACACCCTCAGGCCCAAGGGCCTCTCCTCCCCCTGATGGCTAACAAGACCCTCCTCTGCTGCATATGTAGCCAGCACCATGGGTCACTCCAAGTGTATTCTTTAGTTGGCAAACCAATCTCCGGAAGCATTGGGAGGTCAGGCCAGTGGACACTGTTGCTCCATCCATGAGGCTGCAAACTACCTCAGCTTCTTCAGTCCCTTCTTCAACTCCTCCATCTGGGAACTTATGCTCAGCCCAATGTTGCTGTGAAGTGACTCTTAGGTTTTCCAAACTTTTAGTCTAATAACCACTTATCAGTGAGTACGTACCATGTTCATTCTTTTGTGACTGAGTTAACTCCCTCAGGATGATATTTTCAAGTTCCATCCATTTGCCTGAGAATTTCATGAAGTCATTGATTTTAATAGCTGAGTAGTATTCCATTGTCTAAATGTACCACATTTTTTGTATCTATTCTTCTGTTGAGGGACACTTGGGTTATTTTCCATTTCTGGCTATTATAAATATGGCTGCTATGAACATAGTGGAGCATATGTCTTTATTACATATTGGAGCATCTTCTGGGTATATGCCCAGGAGTGGAATAGCTGGGAACTCAGGTAGTATTACATTCATTTTTCTGAGGGTCTGCCAAACTGATTTCCAGAGAGGTTGTATCAGCTTGCATTCCAATCAGCAGTGGAGGAGTGTTCCTCTTTCTCCACATCCTCGCCAACATCTGCTGTCACCTGAGTTTTTGATATTAGCCATTCTGACTGGTGTGAGGTGGAACTCAGGGTGGTTTTGATTTGCAATTCTCTGATGATTAAGGATGTTGAACATTTCTTTAGGTTCTTCTCAGCCATTCAAGTTTCCTCAGTTGAGAATTCTCTGTTTAGCTCTGTTCCACATTTTTTAATAGGGTTATTTGGATCACTGGAGACTAACTTCTTGAGTTTTTGTATATATTGGATATTAGCTCTATATGGGATGTAGGATTGGTTAAAATCTTTTTCCAATCTGTTGGTTGCCATTTTGTTTTATTGACGGTGTCCTTTGCCTTACAGAAGGTTTGCAATTTTATGAGGTCTCATTTGTCAATTTTTTTAAAATATTTTATTTACATTTCAAATGTTTCTCCCTTTCCAGATCTCCCCTTTGGAACCTCCCCATTCCATCTGCCCTCCCGCTGCCACTATGGGGATATTCTCCAACCCACCCACCCTCCCATTCTCATCTTCCCTCCTTGTCATTCTCCTATACTGGGGATCTAACTCCCTCAGGCCCAAGGGCCTCTCTTCACCCTGATGGCTAATAAGATCCTCCTCTGCCGCATTTGTGGCCAGCACCATTGGTCCCTCCATGTGTATTCTTTGGTTGGTGGATCAGTCTCCAGGAGTATCAGGGGGGTCAGGCCAGTTGCCACTGTTGCTACCTCCCTGGGGCTGCACACTCCCTCAGCTCCTTCAGTCCTTTCTCCAAGTCCTCCATCTGGAACCTCACACTCAGCCCTACTGTTGCTGCGAAGTGACTCTTGGGTATTTCAAACTTTTGGGCTAATAACCACTTAATAGTGAGTACATACCATGTTCATTCTTTTGTGACTACGTTACCTTGCTCAGGATGGTACTTTCAATCCATCCATTAGCCTAGGAATTTCATGAAGTCATTGTTTTTAATAGCTGAGTAGTATTCCATTGTGTAAATGTGCCACATTTTCTGTATCCATTCCTCTGTGGAGGGACATCTGGGTTGTTTCCAGCTTCTGGCTATTATAAATATGGCTGCTATGAACATCGTGGAACATGTGTCTTTATTACATGTTGGAGCATCTTCTGGGTATATGCCCAGGAGTGGAACAGCTGGGTCCTCAGGTAGTTGTATGTTCATTTCTCTGAGAGTCGGCCTAACTGATTTCCAGAGAGGTTGTATCAGCTTGCATTCCCACCAGCAATGGAGGAGTGTTCCTCTTTCTCCACATCCTCGCCAATATCTGCTGTCACCTGAGTTTTTGATCTTAGCCATTCTGACTGGTGTGAGGTGGAATCTCAGGGTTATTTTGATTTGCATTTCCTTGATGACTAAAGATGCTGAACATTTCTTTAGGTGCTTCTCGGCCATTCGAGTTTCCTCAGTTGAGAATTCTCTGTTTAGTTCTCCTCTGATTTTTTGATAGGGTTATTTGGATCTCTGTAGTCTACCTTCTTGAGTTCTTTGTATACATTGGATATTAGCCCTCTATCAGATGTAGGATTGGTAAAGATCTTTTCCCAATCTGTAGGTTGCCATTTTGTCCTATTTACAGTGTCCTTTGCCTTACAGAAGCTTTGTAATTTTATGAGATCCCATCTGACAATTCTTGATCTTAGAGCACAAGCCATTGGTGTTCTGTTCAAAAACATTTCCCCTGTGCCCAAGTGTTCGAGATTCTTTCCCAATTCTCTTCTATTAGATTCAGTGTATCTGCTTTTATGTGAAGGTCCTTGATCCACTTGGACTTGAGCTTTGTACAAGGAGATAGGAATGGATCAATTCGCAGTCTTCTACATGTAGACTGCCAGTTGAACCAGCACGATTTGTTGAAGATGCTGTCTTTTTTCCACTGTATGGTTTTAGCTCCTTTGTTGAAGATCAAGTGACCATTAAGTGTGTGGGTTTATTTCTGTGTCTTCCATTCAATTCCATTGATCAACTTGCCTGTCACTGTACCAATACCGTGTAGTTTTTATCAGTACTGCTCTGTAGTACAGCTTGAAGTTAAGGAGGCTGATTCCCCCAGAAGTCCTTTTATTGTTGAGAATAGTTTTTGCTATCCTGGGTTATTTGCTTTTCCATATGAATTTGAGAATTGCTCCTTCTAGGTCTATGAAGATTTGAATTGGGATTTTGAGGGGGATAGCATTGAATCTGTATATTGCTTTTGGCAGAATGGCCATTTTAACTATATTAATCCTGCCAATCTATGAGCATGGGAGATCTTTTATTCTTCTGAGGTCTTCAATTTCTTTCTTCAGAGACTTGAAGTTCTTGTCATACAGATCTTTCACTTGTTTGGTTAGAGTCTCACCAAGATATTTTATATTTTTTGTGACAATTGTGAAGGGTGTTATTTCCCTAATTTCTTTCTCAGCCTGTTTATCCTTCAAGTATAGGAAGGCTATTAATTTGCTTGAGTTAATTTTGTATCCAGCCAATTTGCTGAAGTTGTTTATCAGCTGTAGCAGATCTCTGGTGGAGTTTCTCAGGTCACTTAATTATACCATCATATCATCTGCAAATAGTGATATTTTGATTTCTTCCTTTCCAATTTGTATCCCTTTGACATCCTTTTGTTGTCTAATTGCTCTAGCTAGAACTTCAAGTACTATATTGAATAGATAGGGAGAGAGAGGGCAGCCTTGCCTAGTCCCTGATTTTAGTGGGATTGTTTTGAGTTTCTCTCCATTTAGTTTGATGTTGGCCACTGGTTTGCTGTATATTGCTTTTACTATGTTTAGGTATGCTCCTTGAATTCCTGATCTTTCCAAGACTTTTATCATGAAGGGATGTTGAACTTTGTCAAATGCTTTTTCAGCATCTAACGAAATGACCATGTTGTTTTTTCTTTGAGTTTGCTTATGTAGTGGATTACATTGATGGATTTCTGAGTATTGAACCATCCCTGCATCCCTGTGATGAAGCCTACTTGATCATGGTGAATGATCGTTGTGTTGTGTTCTTGGATTCGGTTTGCAAGAATTTTATTGAGTATTTTTGCATTGAAATTCATAAGGGAAATTGGTCTGAAGTTTACTTTCTCTCTTGGGTCTTTGTGAGGTTTTGGTATCAATGTAACTGTGGCCTCATAGAATGAATTAGGTAGTGTTCCTTCTGTTTCTATTTTTTGGAATAGTTTGGAGAGTATTGGTATTAGGTCTTCTTGGAAGGTCCAATAGAATTCTGCTCTGAACCCATCTGGTTCTTGGCTTTTCTTAGTTGGGAGACTTTTAATGACTATTTATTTCTTTAGGGGTTATGGGATTGTTTAAATGGTTTAGCTGATCCTGACTTAACTTTGATATTTGGCATCTGTCTAGAAACTTGTCCATTTCCTCCAGATTTTCCAATTTTGTTGCATATATGCTTTTGTAGTAGGATCTGATGATTTTTTTAATTTCTCAGAGTCTGTTGTTATATCTCCGTTTTCATTTCTAATTCTGTTAATTTGGATACTGTCTCTGTGACCTCTGGTTAGTCTGGCTAAGGGTTTATCTATCTTGTTGATTTTCTCAAAGAACCAGCTGTTGATTTTGTTGATTCTTTATATAGTTCTGTTAGTTTCCACTTGGTTGATTTCAGCCCTTAATTTGATTATTTCCTGCCTTCTACTCCTCTTGGGTGAATTAGCTTCTTTTTGTTCTAGAACTTTCAGATGTGCTGTTAAGCTGTTAGTGTATGCTCTCTCCAGTTTCTTTTTGGAGGCATTCAGAGCTACGAGCTTTCCTCTTAACACTGCTTTCATTGCGTCCCATAGGTTTGGGTAACTTGTACATTATTTTCATTGAATTCTAGGAAGTCTTTAATTTCCTTCTTAATTTCTTCCTTGACCAAGTTATCATTGAGCAGAGCATTGTTCAGCTTCCATGTGTATGTGGGCTTTCTGTTGTTGTTGTTGCCATTGAAGACCAACCTTATTCCGTAGTGATCTGATAGGAGGCATGGGATTATTTCAATCTTCTTATATCTGTTAAGGTTTGTTTGTCACCAATTATATGATCAATTTTGGAGAATGTACCATGAGGTGCTCAGAAGAAGGTATAGTCTTTTGATTTAGGATGAAATATTCTATAGATATCTGTTAAACCCATTTGGTTCATAGCATCTGTTAGTTTCACTGTGTCTCTGTTTAGTTTAAGTTTCCAAGATCTGTCCATTGTTGATAGTGGGGTGTTGAAATCTCCCACTATTATTGTGTGAGGTGCAATGTGTGCTTTGAGCTTTAGTAGAGTTTCTTTTATGAAAATGGGAGCTCTTGCATTCAGGGCATAGATGTTAAGAATTGAGAGTTCTTCTTGGTAGATTTTTCCTTTGATGAGTATGAAGTGTCATTCCTCATCCTTTTTGATGACTTTTGGTTGAAAGTCAATTTTATCCAATATTAGAATGGCTACTCCAGCCTGTTTTTTGGGGCCATTTGCCTGGAAAATTGTTTTCCAGCCCTTTACTCTGAGGTAGTGTTTGTCTTTAACATGGAGGTGCATTTCCTGGATGCAGCAAAATGCTGGGTCCTGTTTATGGATCCAGTCTATCCTATGTCTTTTTACTGTGGAGTTGAGACCATTGAAGTTAAAAGATATTAAAGAATAGTGATAGTTGTTTCCTGTTATTTTTGATGTTTGTGTGGCTATCTTCTTTTGAGTTTGTTGAAAGACTACTTTCTTGCTTTTTCTTGAGTGTAGTTTCCCTCCTTGAGTTGGCGGTTTCCATGTATTATTCTTTGTAGGGCTGGGTTTGTGGAAACATACTCTGAAAATTTGGATTTGTCATAGAATATTTTGGTTTCACCATCTATGATTATTGAGAGTTTTGCTGGGTATAGCAGCCTGGGCTGGCATTTGTGGTCTCTTACAGTCTGTATGAGATCTGCCCAGGATCTTCTAGCTTTCATAGTCTCTGGTGAGAAGTCTGGTGTAATTCTGATAGGTCTGCCTTTATATGTTACTTGACCTTTTTTCCTTACTGCTTTTAATATTCTTTCCTTATTTTGTGTATTTGGTGTTTTGACTATAATGGAAGAATTTCTTTTCTGGTCCAATCTATTTGTAGTTCTGTGGGCTTCTTGTATATTTATGTTCATCTTTTTCTTTAGTTTAAGGAAATTTTCATCTATAATTTTGTTGAAAATATTTACTGGTCCTTTAAGTTGGGAATCTTCACTCTTCTATACCTATTATCCTTAGATTCTGTCTTCTCATTGTATCCTGGATATCCTGGATGTTTTGGGCTAGGTGCTTTTTGCATTTTCCTGTTTTTTTTGACTGTTGTGCCAATGCTTTCTATGGTGTCTTCTGCACCTGAGATTCTCTCTTCTATCTCTTGTATTTCATTGGTGATGCTTGCTTCTATGACTCCTGATCTCTTTTCTAGGTTTTCTAACTCTAGGGTTGTCCTGCTTTGTGATTTCTTTATTTTTTCTATTTCTATTTTTAGTTCCTGGATGGTTTTCTTTATTTCCTTCATCCGTTTGATTGTGTTTTCCTGTAATTCTTTAAGGTATTTTTGTGTTTCCCCTTAAGGGCTTCTAGTTATTTACCTGTGTTCTCTTGTATTTCTTTAAAGGAGTTATTTATTTCCTTTTTAAAATCTTCTATCATCATCATGAGATGTGATTTTAAATCTGAGTCTTGCTTTTCTGGTGTGTTGGGGTATCCTGGGCTGGCTGTCGTGGGAGAGCTGGGTTCTGTTGATGCCAAGTAGCCTTGGTTTCTGTTTCTTATTTTCTTGCCCTTGCTTTTTGCCATCTGTTTATCTCTGGTGTTAGCTGGTCTTACTCTCTCTGACTGTGGCTTGTCTTTCCTTCAAGCCTATGTGTCCATATTCCTGGAAGACCAGTTCTCTCTGAAAGGAATTTGGGTTTGGAGAGCTATGGTCCTGGGTCAGCTCTGGGGTTCAGACTGAAACCAGAAGGATCTAGTCCCCAGCTCTCCCTTGTTTCTTGTGTCCTGATGGTTCTGTAAGGATCTCTCTTGGTCCAGTGAATTTGAAAAGAAGTGGTGGTCTTGCTTGTGCTTGAAGGTGTGTTGGCACTCCTGGTATACCAGCTCTCCTCTGGCACTATTTGAGTATGGAGCCCTGTGTCACAGGATCTGTTCCCTGGCCCCTGAAAGAAACCAGAATCCCACTCTTCAGTCCCTGTGTCCTGGGTATTCCAGGTGGGTCCCTCTGAGCAGACAAGCTTGCCCACACATCCAGGAGACTATCTTTCTCCCACTGCTATTTGGCTATGGAGGCCTGGTGGCCCAGGCAGAGGTCTCCTGACACAGATGGAAACCGGTGGGCTCCTTCCTCCCATCTGTTCCTCAGTCTCTCTTTCTTAAGGATTCTGGGTGAGTCCACTGAGCAGTATAAGTCCTCTTAACTTCTCTCAAGAGCTTTTCACACTCCTGGGAGGCTAACTTTCTCCCAGCACTATTTGGCTATGGAGCTCTGGTGGCCCAGGCAGAGGTCTTCTGCCATGTATGGAAACCAAGAAGGTTGGAAGCACTCTTTTTTATCTTTATTGTTTTTGATGAAGCACTCTGTGAAGGATACAGACAGATATGATGGGCTACGACACAGCTGCAGTGTTCAATCCGATGTATCACCCTCCAGGAACATCTACATATGTCTGCAGTCTCTCCAGTCCCTTCTTTTCAGGTTTTCTTATGTAAAAATTAATTGATTAAATCCTGGAATCCTTATATGAAGTTCACACTCAGGCCCTTTGTTCTGTATAAGGTTGAGGATTGGAGGTAAATGTTTTAACCCTCTAATATTGATGTGACATTTCCTTGACTATTCCCATCATAAAATACCTAATGGCTCATTGCACTCAAACATATCATTAACATACAGGACACAGTTGTGTCTTTGGAGATATTAATGTCATTAGGGGTCATATGGAAGGAAACAGGAAGATTAAGCGTCGCACATGGTTGTTCCACAAATACAATAGTTCTTAAAACATTTGTGAGCTTATTCTAGAGCCAAATATGTGTAACTATTCCCTGGAACCATCAATGAAAGTTTCACAAATAAATTATTCTAACGTGGTAACAGGTCTAAATTGGTGTATAACAGCAGAACAAACAGACCACAAATCAAGATTTTGAAAAAATATAATAGATATATTCAGTAGGTGGGTCAAGGAAAAGTGGGGTATCTCTGCTAATCTTTAAGATAGTATGAAAGAGCATTCTTAGCATTTTGGTGGGTGACAATTAGTCTAAAGGGTTTACCTGTCATCAGCTATTAGGTCACATATAGAGAAGCAATCAGTGGCTACTTGCAACATTCTAACCTCACCACATCATTGAAGCTCTAATCAGTCAATCAGCTCATGTATTCCCAACTCCTTTCTAACATTTCTGATCCATCACCTTCCTCAAAATATTCCATTAGTGTGTCCATTTCTTTCCATTAAATGTATCCATATATTAGATATAATTTCTTAACTCATTAAGTCTAATTAGATTTACCCTTTGAGGGGACCAAAAATGTATTTTTCTCAGCAAAAGACAGATTCTTACATAACAGACAGTCAAGGTCAAAGCCAGAATAAATATGGGTCACTGCAGTTTGTTATCATTCATTCAATCTTTTGTAGTATTTTCACTGCAGGTGGAATTTGAAAGAAAATCTGCCTCTAAAAAGAAATTTAAAATGTGGAAAATATTAAAAACTGATCAAGCTTAAGAGATGGTACCCAAAAGCCATTTCCATACTGACACAAAACTCTGTCAATGGAAAAGTACCAGATTTCATGTGGAAGGAGAAGTCCTGAGTGAAAAAGACAAGGGTTTGTGTCAGAGTAGGATAAGAGAGTAGGAATACCAAGAGAGAATTTTTTCCAAAAAAAAAAAAAGTCTCCCAAAAGATGGGGAGTTTTCACAGACATGTTCTGCAGCATACAATGATAAGTCTAAAGCTAATGTCACCAGATACCATTATTCCTATAGAGAGACTTAAGGTCTCAGTGACTTTGTGCAATTTCAATCTTAGGTTTTATGTTCCTGTTCACAAAAGCCTTTTTTTTTAGAGGTAGAGGATAAAAATAAAAATAGAAATGAACACTAGAAGTAAAAAGCAAAAGCAGAAACCTCCAGCTTGTCTCTGATTTTAACTTTACTTTTAATGAACACTTTCTCTGTTTATGTGGCATACTTGCTTGAAGATAGATACTAATTTGAGCTTTCAAAAAAGCTCTTTGGTCACGAAAGCAAAAATCTCCAATTTTCTAGACTTGCATGCCAGAACAGTAATGTCTATTGAAGAAGTTAGTGAAGATGTTTGGTAAACATTGGGCATCCTTTTTGTCTTAAGCTATAGTGCATTATATTTTTATTTGTTGGATATTCATGATATTTAAATATTAAGAACTTAAAGTCATAACTGTATTTATTTTGACATTCTATTTCTTCCAAGGCATGCGTTTTCTACTTTGGTTAGATGAGCTTATGTTCTAAAGTATTCTACCACCACTGCTTTGGAAGAAACTATTTGCAAATAGCTCCAGTCCTCATGAGGCTTTCATTTAATGAATATTAAGTAGCTGTTCACTTCAATGGGGTCCATAGTGTCTTCTGTACTAGATAGAGGATTGCCATTTAGCCCAGAATTGAAGATATTGAAACACTTTCAACATCTTTACAAGGAGACTAGAGGAGTCTTACAGTTGAAGGTACTGGGGAGCTGGAACAAACAACTTTTTTGCCCCCTTGAGTCTTAGCTTAATACCTAATGACAAGATGGGCTAAGATGTTCAAATTTCAGTGTACTGAAAGGAATGCTCTCAAAGTTATACAGTTGTGAGTAAGGAAAAATGTTGATTATTTTTATCATAGTCACATAAGCATGGAAGATATGGTAATATTCTTTAAAGATCACTTTCAGAGGAACGTTAATCTGATTACATTTTATACTGAAGTCATTTTATAAATACAAAAGGTAAAATATTTTTTAAGTCCTAAAGAGGCTTGTTCGAATTAAAATTATACATATTTAATTTGAAGAAACAGTACTATTTTGACTAGAGCCTCTTTGTCTTTAGTAGTACTTCTATAATTGGGTAGTGATGGTAACATTGAGTTCATTCACACACATATATACATATTATTTAGATATCATATTTATGATATGTTATGATTTTATTAACCATGTATACGAACACATATGTGCATATGTAGTATAATACATAGGGATAAAAATGTATATTATTTATACATTTTAAGTATACACAAACAGTGTTGCCATTATCCTAAAAGTATACTTGTTGATGAAATGTTAAACAGAATTTCTCAAGTGTATTATTTTCAGAAGTTATAGATAAATCTTAAAATTTATTGTCTTTTGGAGATGGAGAGATGTTTCAGTAGTTAAGAGCACTTGTTGCTTTTTCAGAAGATAAGATTTCATTCTCACAATCCATATGGTGGCTCAAAACTTCTCAGCTTTCTGTAATGCAAGTCTCAGGGGATCAAATACCCTCTTCTGGCCTCCACAAGCATCCAGCATGCACACAGGGCACATTTACACAGATTCAGGCAGAATAATTACACACATAAAATGAAAATAAACAAATGTTGAAAATAACTATTTTCTTTTATCATAGTAATAGATTAGAGCAGATTTTATTTGTGGTGCATTTTTCTTGCTGCCAGTTGTGCAAAGACACACAAATGGATACTACTGTATAAAAGGGTGCCTGATTTCACTAATGGCACTTTTAAAAGTTCATTCCCTCCTTCCAACCAGCTCCAATGTCTATTTTATTTCTCTTCTGAGTAAGATTCATGGACCCAACCCTGGGCCCTGCTTATTACTTAGTTTCTTTGGGTCTGTGGATTGTAGCATTGTTATCCTCATATGTGGCTAATGTTCACATATAAGAGAGTACATATCATCCATGTCTTTCTGGGTGTGGGTTACAATAACTAAGGATGATATTTTCTGGTTCCATCCATTTGCCTGCAAGATTTATGATGTCATATATATGAATAAACAGATAGTTTTGCATTGTGTTAATGTACCATACTTTATTTATCTAGTTGAAGGACATCTAGGTTATTTCCAGTTATTATGTTTCTGGTTATTATGAATAAAGCAGTTATAAATATAGTTGAGCAAGTATCCTTGTGGTATAGTGTTTATTTGTTTGTTTGTTTTGATATATATATATACACACATATATATGTGTATATATACAGATATATCTATCTATCTATCTATCTATCTATATATATATGGTATAGCTGGGACTTGGGGTAGAATTATTCCAAATCTTCTGAGAAATTGGCCAATTGATTTCCAAAGTGGTTGTACAAGTTTGTACTTTCACCAACTATGGAGGATTGCTCCCTTTGCTCCACAACCTTAACAGCATGTTCTGTCATGTGAGTTTTTGATATTAGACATTCTGATGAGTATAAGATGGAAAGTCAGAGTCAGGCCAACTTAGTAACCCTAGCTGAGACTTCTAGCAGCTGGGCACATGAAGACTGAATTGGCTACCTCCAGTAGTCAGGTAAAACTTCCAGTGGAGGGAGGGAGACATTAACCTACTCAAAAAACTTCAACCCCAAAATAGTCCTGTATACAAGATATACTTGGATAAACATGGGGCAGAGATATAGCCAAAGACTGGCCTAATTTGAGACCCATCCCATAGGAGGGAGCTAGTTCCTGACAATATTAATGATACACTGCTATGTTTGCAGACAGGAGCCAAGCATAACTGTATCCTGAGAGTCTTTATCTACCAGCAGATGAAAACATACACAGAGACCCACAATCAAACATCTGGGAGATGTGTGATAAGAGTGAGGAATAAGATTGAGTGAGCCAGAAGGGCCAAGGACACCACAAGAAGACCTACAGAGTCAAATAACTTGAGCCCATGGGAGCTTACAGAGACCGAAAGGCATGCACAGGGTGGACCTGGATCCCCTACACATTTGTAGCAGATTTACTTCATATGGGTCCAATAACAATTGGAATAAGGGATGTCTCTGACTATGTTGCCTGCCATTGGTTTACCTTCCCCTAGATGTACTGCCTGGTTAGGCCTTAGTGGGAAAGATGCACATAGCCCTGCTGAGAGTTGATGTTCCAGAGTGGGGTGGTATTCAAGGGGAGCTTCTCCTTCTCTGAGGAGAAGGGGAAGTGAGGAGAGACTTGCGAGGGTAAGACTGGGAGGAGAGGAGGGAGGGGGCTTTAATCAGGAGGTAAAGTGTACAAATAATTAAATTAATAAAAAAAAGCTACAAAATTCTTGTTTTACTGTTCATAGAAAGTTACTGACAGAACTTTCAAAAAGAAGTTTGCAAACAGCCACAGTTACAGGAAATACCATGCTGGGCATCTGCTGACTGGTTAACAAACAAAAAGAGCATACTGCAAAGCAAGGTCATACCCCGAAAGATATGAGATAAGGAAATATTTAAAGCTCAAAATGAATGCAAGAAATGAATATAATTGAGAAGCAGAAAACATAACTATGGTCTAGAAGCGATATTTCTATAGAGCCTCTGGTTCTTTTATCTCAGGGCCATGGATACTACATTGTGGATGCAAACATTTTTTTGTAAAATGTAAATTGTATTTAAGTTTCTTAAACATATTAAGCATAAAGGAATATTTCAAAAATCACAGGAGGAAGCATTATGTTAAAAGTCCAATTATTATACCAATGTTGAGAATATCAGAGCTTGTGAAAGTAGAAAATCTACTTGCATTAGTTTTCATGCATGCCTATGAAATATAAATTACTCATTCAAACTGAGAGAGAGTTGACCTTGAGAGTTACTGAAGAAAGTTCACTGAAGAAATGAGTTAGATCTACTACAATGTTTTATTCCCTGTCAAACGTACATATGCATTTATTTTGACACTCAGAGTGAGGATAAAAAGGGATACCTTCCTAATGTGCAAAACTGGTAAAAGTTGTAATTCTGAAACTCACTCCAGGACATGCAGGAACCTCAGCATATCAGAGTCCCTTTTCTCAACAGTCGTTTGCTGCTCCATAACCTGGAGGAAGGAACATGAAAATCCTTTAAGTCTCATCTCTCTAGAATTTATGAAGTTTGTTTACTTCCTGAGTCTCATGAGGCCCCCATTATTTTTCCCCAGAGGAAATGCTTTAATTGTAAAAAAATTCAATTCTAAAATACATTATTGTAAACTTACTGATTGATTTTGATAGCTGGAGTCATGTATATGAGCTTAGGCATGATAGTCATGATATGAAGGGTTGTAAATCACATCATTCAATGTTTTAATGAAAAGTATTAAATGTGCATAGCAGTAATAGTAGGCTAGTTTATGAAGGACCAAGAATTTTTCTTATTGTAAAACCATACAAAGGCAGATCATAAGTGTAATAAAACATAGAGAATAAGTCCAAACTGGGGAAATAAAAATAAAAAGAATTCTAGGAAATAATCCGTAGGGCATTTCACACAGAACCAAAACTACACTAATCCCAATGCTTCCACTGGGTAACTCTGTAAACATACCTATAAACACTAGACATTTGATCTGTGAGGGGAGGATCTTTATGGACATACATTTCACAGAGCTAAGAATATCAGAAAAGATAAATAAATAAATAGCTGCAGATGGGTACAGATACTTATTTAATGCACATTATCAAGATTGGTACATTCTATAAACATTATGTTGTTATTCTATACATATGATCTTTGCCTTATAGGATGGATGGATAGTGAAGATTTTTGGAGTAGAAATAAACCAGAAGTCTTAAAATTTGTACTATAATTCAGAAGTCTACTCAGGATTAGTCATCTAAAGATACAGTGTGATATAAAAATGGTGTCATATAAAAACAGGTGAATTGGCAGGTCAGTGTGCCCAATACCCTTCCACACCCCACAGCCCATCTGTCTCCCAGGAGATCTGCGGTAACCAGACACACATATCTGTTGGTAGGCCCATTCAGGAGTTCTGCCATAACCAGGAACACAGGTGAGACTCTCACCCAAATATCTATGCCAGCTAGGACATCCACAGACCCAGCTAATGTGGAACCTACCCCTGTTGCCCGAGCTCCATTTTCCTTCTGATTTGTCCTTTCACCCAGGCCAGATTGACAGGCCTGATACACTCCCACACCCCACAGCCTGCCTATCTCTCAGGAGGTCTAATGTAACCAGAGACACAGTCCTTCCACTGCACCTACATATGCAACTAAAAGCCAAAGCCTGCCTATCTCCCTGGAGGTTTGCCCTAACAAGAAACACTGTAAGTCTGCCCTAACTAGGGAAACAGGAGGCACCCCTAATCAGAGAAAGCACTGCCTGCCACCCAGGAGGCAAGCTCTAACACTGGTCATAGAGCTCTACCTGCCTCTAAGGTGGCCAGCTCAGTCAAAGACACCTAGGCCAGTTAACACCAGATATAATCAAATGGCAGAAGGCAAGCTGAAGAACATAAGCAACATAAGCCTATGCAATTGGGCTCCATCAGAAACCAGTTCTCCCACCACAGCAAACCCTGTTAGAGTACTAACCCACCTGAAAAGCAAGATTCTGACCTAAAATCCCATCTTATGAAGATGATAGAGGCCTTTAAGGAGGATATAAATAACTCCCTTAAAGAACTACAGTAAAACACAGGCAAACATGTAGAAACCCTTAAAGAGGAAACAAATAAATCACTTAAAGAAATACAGGAAAATACAATCAAATAGGTAAAGGAATTGAAAAAAATGGTCCAAGACCTAAAAATGGAAATAGAAAGAGTAAAGAAATCACAAGAGGAGGCAATCCTGAATATGGACAACTTGGAAAAGAGATCAGGAGCTACAGATGCAAGAATCAACAACACAATATGAGAGATAGAAGAGAGAATCACAGGTGTAGAAGATACCATAGGATATATTGACACATCAGTCAAAGAAAATTCAAAGTGTAAAAAGCTCCTAACCCAAAGCCTCCAGGACACTCAGGACACAATGAAAAGGTCCAACCTAAGAATAATAGGAAGAAAAGAGGGTGATGATTTTCAGGTCAAAGGGCCAGAAAACATTTTCAACAAAATCATAGAAGAAAACTTTCCTAACCTAAAGGAAGAGATGGGCATAAACATACAAGAGGCTTACAGAATACCTAATAGATTGGACCAGAAAGAAAATCCTCCTGTCACATAATAATAAAAATATGCATAGAACAAAGAAATAATGTTAAAAGAAAAAAGGGAAAAAAGCCAAGTAAGTTATAAAGGAAGACATCAGATTATACCAGACTTTTTAACAGAGATTCTAAAAGTCAGAAGATCCTGGATAAATGTCATACAGACCTTAAGAGAACACAAATGCCAGCCCAGGCTATTATACCCAGCAAAACTCTCAAGTACCATAGATGGAGAAATTAAGATATTCCATGACAAACTGAAATTTGAACAATATCTTTCTACTAATCCAGCCCTACAGATTATACAGGAAGAAAAGCTCCAACAAGAGCAGGTAACTACAGCCAAGACAGCACAAAAAATTAATCATCTCACAACAAACCCAATAGAAGAGAATCACACACACATAATACCACCTCTAGCAATAAAAATAAAAGGAACTAACAATCATTGGTCTTCAATACCTGTCAACAAAAAAGTACTCAATTCCTCAATAAAATGACACAGGCTAACAGACTGGATACATAAATAGGATCCAGCGTTTGCTGCATACAAGAAATATACCTCAGTAAAAAAAGATAGACACTACCTCAGAGTAAAGGGTTGGAAAAAAATTCCAAGCAAATTGTCACAAGAAACAAGCTGGTATAGCCATTCTAATATCCAATAAAATAGACTTTCAACCAAAAGTTATCAAAAGACACTTCATATTCATCAAAGGAAAAAATGAACAAAGAGGAATTCTCAACTCTGAACATCTATGCCCCAAATACAAGGGTACCCACATTTATTTTAAAAAAAAATTACTAAACCTCAAAACACACATCAAACCTCACACATTAATAGCGGGAGGTTTAAGACTCGACTCTTACCAATGGACAGGCCATTGAAACAGAAACTTAACAGAGACACAGTAAAACTAACAGATATTATGAATGAAATGGATTTAACAAATATCTACAGAACATTTCACTCCCATACAAGAGAATATAACTTCTTATCAGTACCTCATGGAACCTATTACAAAATTGACCATATAATTGGACACAAAACAAGCCTCAACAGACAAGAATATTGAAATAATGTCATGCATTCTATCAAATTAATAAAGAGTAAGGCTGGACTCCAACAACAAGAGAAACAAGAAAAAGCCCACATACACATGAAAACAAAATGAGTTTCCACTCAGTGATAACTTGGTCAAGGAAGTAATAAAGAAAGAAATTAAATACTTTATAGAACTTAATGAAAATGAAGAGACAGTATACTCAAACTTACAGGACACAATGAAAACATTGTGAAGAGGAAAATTCATAGCAGGGAATGCCTTCATAAAGAAACTGGAGAGATCCCATACTGGGAACTTAACACCACACCTGAAAGTTCTAGAACAGAAAGAAGCAAACACACCCAAGATGAGTAGAGGGCAGGAAATAGTCAAACTCAAGACTGAAATCAACCAATTAGAAACAAAGAAAATGATACAAAGAATTGACAAAAACAAATGTTGGTTCTTTGAGAAACTCTTAGCTAATCAAATTAAAGGTACAGTGACATAATCTAAACTAACAAAATAAGACATGAAAAGGTAGACATAATAGAAACTGAGGAAATTCAGAATATCACCAGATCTTAGAACAAAAGGCTATACTCAGTAACATTGGAAAATCTAGATGAAACAGAAGATTTTCTAGACAGATACCATGTACCAAAGTTAAATCAAGATCATGTAGACTGTCTAAACAGTTACACAACCTCTAAGGAATTAGACATACTCATTATAAACCTCTCAACCAAAAAAAAAAAAAATCCAACCTCAGAGCCAGATGGTTTTAGTGCAAAATTCTACCAGTCCTTCAAAAACAACTCATACCTATATTCCTCTAAGTATTCCACAAAATAGAAACAGAAGGGACACTACCTAATTAGTTCTTTGAAGCCACAGATACATAGACACCTAAGCTACACAAAGAGCCAACAAAGCAAGAGAAATTCAGGCCAATTTCATTTATGAATATAAATGCAAAAATACTCATTAACATTCTCACAAATGGAACCCAAGAACACATCAAAATCATCACTCACCACAATCAAGTTGGCTTCATCCCAGGGATGCAGGGATGATTCAATACATGATAATCCATCAAAGTAATATATTACATAAAAAACTCAAGGAGAAAAGACACATGATCATTTCATTAGGTCCTGAAAAAGCCTTTGACACAATACAACATTGCTTCAAGTTAAGTCTTGGATAGAATAGGAATCATGGCACATACCTAAACATAATAAAAGCAATATATATCAATCCAATAGCCAATATCAAATTAAATGGAGAGAAAATAGAAGTAATCTCACTAAAATCAGAAGAAAAGGCTGTCCACTTTCTCCCTATCTATTCATTATAGCACTTGAAGTTCTAGCTAGAGAAATCAGACAACAAAAGGAAATCAAGGGAATACAAATTGGAAATGAAGAATTCAAAGTATCACTATTTGCAGATGATATGATTAATCATAATCCTCCCCCAAAATTCCAACAGATCACTCCGACAGCTGATAAACAACTTCAGCAAAGTGGCTGGATATAATATTAACTGCAACAAACCAGTAGCCTTCCTTTACACAAAAGATAAACAGGCTAAGAATGAAACTAGGGAAACAGCACTCTTTACAAGTGCCACAAATAACATCTTGGTGTTACCAAGGAAGTGAAAGATCTGTATGACGAAAACTTCAAATCCCTGAAGGAAGAAATAGAAGAAGACCTCAGAAGGTAGAAAGAACTCCCATGCTCATTGATTGATATGATTAACATAGTGAAAATGGTCATCTTACCAAAAGCAGTCTACAAATTCAGTGCAATATCCATCAAAACTCCAACACAATTCTTCACAGACATGGAAAGAGCAATTCTCAACTTCATATGGAAAAACAAAAATCCAGGATAGCTTAAACAATTCTCAACAATAAACAATCTAGGGGAAGCACCACACCTGACCTCAAGCTGTACTACAAAGCAATAGTGATAAAGACCTCAAGGTACTGGTACAAAGACGTACAGGTTGATCAATGGAATAGAATTTAAGACCCAGAAATAAACCCAAATACCTATGGACACTTGATCCTTGACAAAGAAGCCAAAAACATACAATGGAAATCAGAAAGCATCTTCAATAAACTGTGCCAGTTTGACTAGTGGTCTGCATGTAGAAGAATGAAAATAGATTCATATTTATCACCTGTACAAAGCTCAAGTCCAAGTGTATCATGGACCTCAAAATAAAACCAGATACATTGAATCATATAGAAGTGAAAGTGGGACAGAGCCTTAAACTCATTGGCACATGGGGAAATTTCCTGCACAGAACACCAGTGGCTCAGGCTCTAAGATCAACAACTGATAAATAGGACCTCATGAAAGCAAAAAGTTTCCCTAAGGCAAAGGATACCCTCAATAGGACAAATCAGCAACATACAGATTGGGAAAACCTTCACCAACCCTACATCTGATAGAGAGTTAATTTCCAAAACAGATAAAGAACTCAAGAAGTTAACCTCCAATAAACCACATAACCCAATTTTATAATGGGATACAGAGCTAAACAGAATTCTCAGCAGAGGAATCTTGAATGACCAAGCAGTACTTAAAGAAATGGTCAACATCCTTAGTCATCAGGGAAATGCAAACTAAACAACCCTGAGATTCTACCCTATATCAATCAGAATGGATAAGATCAAAAAATCAAGTGACAGCATATACTAGTGAAGATGTAGAGAAAGAGGAACACTACTCTTGGAGCACTCCTTCATAGCTGGTAGAATTACAAACTGGTACAACCTCTGTAGAGCTCAATCTGGTGGTTCCTCAGAAAATTGGAACTAGATCTACCTAAAGATAGAGCTACACCACTCCTGGGCATATGTCCAAACGAAGCTCCACTATATTATAAGGGCATGTGCTCCACTATATTTGTAGTAGTCTTTTGTAATAGCCAAAAGCTGAAAACAAGCCAGTTGTCCCTCAACTGAAAAATGCATATAGAAAATGTGGTTCATTTACACAATGGAATACTATTCAGCTATTAAAATGAAGACATCCTGAATCATGCAGGCAAATGGATGGAACTAGAAAATATCAACTTGAGTGAGGTAACCCAGACCCAAAAGGATATGCATGGGATGTACTCTTTGATAAATGACTATTAGCCAGGATGTACAGAATATTCAGGATACAAATCACAGACTATAAGAAGTGTAACAAGCAGGAAGGTCAAAGTAAGGATGTTTCAATCACACTTAGAAAATGAAACAAAATAATCACAGGAAGCAGAGGGAAGGCAGGACCTGAGTGGGAGAGTGGGAGGAGGAACAAAGGGGAACAGGACTAGGTATGGGGGCAGATCAGGAGAGAAACCTAGAGGACACAAGAATGAATGGAAAAATCCAGCTTCTGGGAGTGGGAGACAGAGGTACCCTCTAGAATGTCCCACAAATCTGGTAGTTGAGAGATTCTTAGGACTCAGTTGGGGTGACCTTAACCAAAATGCCCAATGGTGGGGACAGGGAACTCAGAGTCTACATCCAGTAGATAGACAGGGCTTTAAGTAGAGGGACAGAGTTAACAACCCATAGTCAACATTTATGACTCAGAGTTATTCTTGTCTAAAATAACTGCAGGGACAAAAATGGAGAAGAGACTGAAGGAAAGACTGTTCAGTGACCAGCCAAACTTGGGATCTATCTCATGGTGGGGAGGGGCACCAAATCCTGACACTATTACTGATACTATGATATGTTTACAGACAGGAGCCTGGCCTGGCTGTCCTCTGAGAGGCCCTTCCAGCAACTGACTGAGACAGATGCGGATACTTACACCCAACCATTGGACTGATGTTGGGGACACTTATGGAAGAATTATGAGAAAAATTGAAGGAACTAAAGGGGATAGTGACCCCATAGGAAAACCAGCAGTGTCAACTAACCTGGACCCCTGACAGATTGCAGAGACAGATTCACCAACCAGGAAGCATGCACAGAGGCTGGTCAGAGCCCTCCCTCTCCCTGCACATATATAGCAGAGGACTGCCTGGTCTGGCCTCACTGGGAGAAGATAAGTCTAATCCTTGAGAGACTTGAGGCCCCAGGGTAGGGGGATAACCAGGAAGTGTGAAGGAAATGGAGAACACCCTCTCAGGGACTAGGGTGATGGGGAGTGGGGTGAGGAATTGTGTGTGGGGGGATCTGGGAGAGTACAACAGCTGGAATGTAAATAAATACAATAATTAATTTAAAAATGAATTGTTGTGGGTATACCACCTAAGGAACAATTTTTTCTGTACCACTATCCTGAAAAGCCATAGTTTTTCTCAAATTTCTTTGTAATTGATTAGTACTTTTTTATGTTCTAGATTTAACTGGTAATTAAACAAAATCTAAGAAAATAATTTGAGGTTAGGGAGGTGAATGGGGAAAAGTGATGTGAATATATTCCAAAAACATAAATAGTTTTTCAGAGAAGTTCAATATATCATATTACTTTCAGAACAATAGAGACTAAAGAACTAGAAAAAGATTATGAGGATAGTATGCTGCTGTGTCTTAGTTGGTAGATCTCTGGGGGCATTTTGTGTCATTTAGGAGAATAGATTATTCTTCAATGCTTCAAATATGAGAAGATAAGAGTGAAAAACAGAATATATGTTTAATTGAGAGGTACCTAAATAAATCTTAAATGACTGATGTGCCAGTGGCACAATGGATTATGAGCTCTGCAGCTAGGCTAGAGGGTGTTTAATATAAATGGTCCTTCATTAGTTTGTCAAAACATGGGAATGAATGACAGCTCTCAAGCTAAATGAGAAAAAGTAAACATTGATTAAATACTGGCCGCCTTTTAGAGTGACAGAAAAGGAATAGCCATCAAAACAAATCAAGAATATCTGAACACAACTTTAAAACCAAATCAGGAAAGGGACCAAATATTCAGTAACTGCTCATGATGTTTATTGCTCTACCTATGGCTGAGTGTCATCCAGTGCTTCAGAAGGTAACATGATTGTACAAACAGATTACATCTTCTGTCACACATATGTTAAAATCAGTATTTTCGTACAGCAAATTATCAACCAAGTAAGATTTTTTTTGTCATTTTGCTTCTAATTTTCTTTTCCAATAATGTCTTTTATTTTTGTTAAGCCCATGAATTAAGAGATCTTGAGAAAATGTAAATGTCTAAAATTTCAAAAAATGAAATGATTAGAGTTTGTAAAAAAAAAGTGTGATGCCTTTATGGCTTCTATCTTTTCAGAATTATCTAGTGTGGCACTGTACTATAGAAGAATAGCCTTCAACTATTTGTGTATGCAAGTATGATTTCTGTAAGTTTAGGAGTTTGCAGATAATTGATTCCCTATAAATATTGTGCTAAGGATAATTGCGTCAGCCTAGAATTTCGGCCCTGGAGATGCTAAGCCATAATATGAATAAAAATTTGTCTTGACATTAATTACAAGTAGACTGCCAGTTGAAGTAATTTGTACCCCTATCCCAACTGACCTTTAAAAAAGATGACTCTTAATGACTGTAGCTGCATAATGAATTTTCTCTGTTTCTTTCACTTAAGGCTAATTGACTATAGATTGAGAAAAATTAAATACATATGCTTATGGCCTGGAATGTCAAGGAAGGTGAACTTGTCTGTATTGGAATGTAAAACTCCTCTGCAGAATTCTGAAGCTTGCAGAAGTAAGCCTCTTGTTCATCTTATAGTATTCATTTACTGTCAGCTGAAACTTTAGTTTAAAAACCGTGATGTTCTTTTTTTCTAAGTCAAG
The DNA here is from genome assembly GCA_019843965.1 of Rhynchomys soricoides. Classification (NCBI taxonomy): domain Eukaryota; kingdom Metazoa; phylum Chordata; class Mammalia; order Rodentia; family Muridae; genus Rhynchomys; species Rhynchomys soricoides. Next base: position 17,087,503 of record JADRCH010000067.1, on the reverse strand, counting down.
TAAAAACAAGAAAATCTCTTATATCCAGAGACATACAGTGTTTCCTATGGCCAAAAATTTGTCTGTTATTTAAATTACAAAGACTTAAAACCCATTAATCTTTTGAATTGTGTCAAGCTTCTAGTGGCAATAGATCAATGAGTTTGGCCTTTTTCAACAAACGATGTTATTTTACAGGACATTCAGTAGAAAAAATAAATAGGAAAATATAAATTGATAAATAAAGTGAATTGATCATACATAAGTAGTTCATTAAAAGTTTGAGATTGGAATTAAAATCTCTACAGCTAATGGTTATTTATCTGCTATGAGCATTCATTTTAACTGAAGTAAACTACTCTTGATAGACTACCCCAGAAGTCAAAGACAACAGTGGAAACTAATCATATTATGTAAATGTACAGAGTTAAAAATTATGTAACCAACTGACCTTCCAAATCTATATCATAACATCTTCTAAAATGTCAGAACTATATTAAAGAGTCATGACTGGTTGTGATTGCCACTACACCATTGTACTTACATTAATCTTTTAATCTAGTTAATTTAAAAACTTAAGGTACATGTAAAAGTAAGACCTGGTATTGACCACTGATATGGAGTAACTCATTAGCAATGAACTGTGACTTTGCATCTCCTTGCTCTCTTGAGGAATGAATAGCCCAGGGCTCTGATTAACTGGCACATCATAGATGATTTACAATTGCACAAAACAACTGGATTAACTTTATATGAAGAACTGTGGTAAAGCTATGTTAAAAATACATGACTGGTTGTGAATGTTACTACATCATGAAGAAATTAAAATAATGGGAACAAAAAGTGCCTCCTATAGATCATATCAATACATTTCATAACAAGTTAAATAATTTTAAAAGAGATTTAAATGATTTGGAATCGTCTTGGAGAAAATGTGATTCTGTCTCTAGCTGTTGGCTGAGTAGTCATTATATATAAATTAACATTGTGGAAGAAGGGTGAAAAATTATTAGGAAAAAGGGTGGTTGTGTCTCTTAGCAACATAAGAAGCTGTCATCAAAATGACCACTCAAACACAAGCTGAATGAGGATGACAACATGCCAAACTGGATAGAGAAAATACCTAAAGGCTCATCCAACAAACATCTATAGCTAACTAAATAAAACTAGGAGGAGTAGGTGTGTTCCTCTCCTCCTTCCATGTTTGTATGAAAAAATACATATATGCGTGCAGTAGTTAATGAAATAGGATGCCATAATTTTGAAGGATAGAGACTGTTTCTAGTTGTATGGCTGAGCACTAGCACACACATTAATCCATGTGATTTCTGTCTATTGTAAACAATATTAAATAAAGTCAACCATAGGTCAAGACGTGGTGCAAGCAACATTTGAGAGTGAACATATGGAGAAACCAGACAGAGTCTGCCTGTCAGGAGGACAGGCAGAGAGACTCACAGGAGGTAGAAAGGAGTAGCATTAGTTGGAAGGAATTTTTAAGACAGTGTGGGTAAGCAGATGGGCTTTTTCCTTTTGGGACCTTGGTTGAAGAAGAAGGTCAGCTGCTTGCTTTCTCTGCCTGTATGAGCTAGTAGTAGGTTTTTACCACAGCATCTGGCTTCCGAATCTTCATTTTGTAAAATAGAATAATTGGGAGTTTTAAAAAGAACAATATATATTACTCTTTATATACCAACCTTCATGCTTCATCATTAAACATTTCTATTAAGGCCACACTAGCCAGAAAAGCAGGTGGGCTCACTGCAGATCTTTACATTTTCTTCAAGTACTCCTCTACATCTAATCTCAAGTTATGCTTCTAGATTTGTAGAAAACCAGCCTCTCCTCCATTTATGACACCATCTTCAGCAGATAATTCAGATCTTTTCTTTCAGCATTTCTTCCCTTTCTCCTTGCCCCCAACTCCAGCAGAAATCCCTTGGAAACCTACCAGACAATCCTTCCAGAGAAGGAATTGGGCCAGGGAAGCAGGTAGGTGAGCTTCAGGTCTTTGTTCTTTCTCCTACCTTCCAAATTTAGTTTCCCAGTCACATCCCCTGCTTTGTAGACCTGTTGTGGCCTCTAAACTCCCACAGGATTAATTGGATCCTAGCAGAATACCTCACTTTCTCTCTTTCTCTGTATCTCCCTCATTATGCCTCTCTTCTAGTCACTTCTTATTCATAACTATCATCCCCCAATACATAGAAACACATTCTTCATTGAATCTCCCCCTTACTCCCCAGAAACCATACCTGGTAGAATTTCAGAAAAATTCCCTACTAGGCAAATCACAACCATCAAATACTCTAAGAACTAGAGATGGCAAAAGAAAAAAAAGGCCCACTCAACAAACACAAGAATAGATATCATCACCTAAAATTACACCCATTCCAAAACCAGCTGCCTACACATTAGCAGAAAAATAAAATCAATAATAGCCAGGACAATATGTCTCCACTTAGAGCTCAGCAACCCTACTACAATAGGCTCTAAGAAATACAATATAACTGAAACACAAGACAAATATTTTAAAATGAATATGATTAAGGTTTGTAAAGAGCAAATAAATAAACCCCTTAAATATATCAATGAAAAACAAACCAATAGTGGCATGAAATTAATAAAACGTTCAAGACTTGCAAGTGGAAATAGATTTAATTAAAAAAACTCAAAATAAGAAAAAATATGTAAACCAAAGAGTTGAGAAGTCACATAGGAACCTTAGAGGTAGGCCTCTCAACAGAATGTAAGAAATGGAAAAATGAATATCAGGCATTGAAGACAAAATAGAAGAAATGGATACATCAGTCAAACACAACAATAATTCTAAAAAATTCAGTCCCCCAAACTTTAGATAATCTGAAACACAGTGACAACACCTAATCTGCAAACAATAAGAATGGAGGGAGGAGAAGAGAACCACTGAAGAAAACGTCTCTAAGCTAAATAAGGCTGTACCTATCCAGATATAAAAATCATTCCAAATAGTAAATAGACAGGATCATAAAAGAAATTATCTACAAATAATTATCAAATCACTAACTGTACAGAACAAAGAATGAATATTAAAAGTGACAAGGGAGCAAGGGTAAACAATGTATAAAGGCAGAATTTTTAGAATAACACATGAGGTCACAGTGGAGACTCTAAAATCCAGAAGGGTCTGTACAGATGTTCTACATGCTTTAAGAGATCAAAGGTGGCAGCCTAGGCTACTATACCCACCAAAACTTTTGATCTTAATAAAAGGACAGAAAGAAATTGCACAATAAAACTAAATTTAATCATTATGTATCCATAAATCCAGTGCAACAGTAGGTGCTAGAAATGAAACTTCAACTAGAGTCATCTGAAAGGAGATTGAGAAATGCTTCTATTAAGATCTGGCAGTAAGGCAATATCTTAATACGTGTTTGTTGGGGAGGACACAGCCAGTTGTGGTTTCCATCCTGGGATTGGTAGTCTTGGGTTCTCTAAGGAAGAAGAGTAGGCAAGCCAGGGAAAGCAAGCCAATAAGCATCACTCCTTCATGGCCTCTGCATCAGCTCCTGCCTTTAAGTTTCTGCCCCTGTTTGAATTCTTACCTTGATTTCCTTCAATGATGAACAGCAAGATGGAAGTGTAAGCCAAATAAATCATTTTCTTCTCCACTTGTGTCTTGGTCATGTTTGATCACAGCAAGAGAAACTCTAACTAAGACATAAGTAAAGACAAGAAATTAATAATTGCAGTCCACAAAGTCAAAAGCAGTAGGAGAAAAATATAATAATAAAATATCAGGAATCAGGAAACACTAATCATTGATAACTTTAAATACCAGTGGTCTCAATTGACCAGTAAAGAGACATAGAGTAACATATTGGATTTGAAAACATAATACATCGTTTGCCTGCATCCAAAATATACACCTTAAAAATCAAGGATAGATATCACTTTAGGGGAGAAACTTAGAAAAGATACTCAAAACTAATGGATCCAAGAAGCAAGCCAGTGTATCCATTTTAATATGTGATAAAATTGGCTACAAAGCAAAACTAATCAGAAGAGGTAAGGAAGAACATTATCTATGTATTCACCAAATGAAAAATCTACCAAGAGGACATTGCAGTTCTTAATAACCATGCACCAAACATATGGGTATACACATTGATTATAAAAATACTACTTGTAAAGCCACACATTGACGCTCACACAGGGAGAGTGGATGAGATTTATTCTCTGTTTTCACCAATATATGGGTCATCTGTACGGGAATTTTAGTGCAGTAGCATGACTGCTCTGTCAAAGGATCACAACCAAAGCCCTAGGTCTGTGTGATCCAGCTAGAATGCAGATATGCCACACTCCTTTAATAACTTTGGCTGGAATACAGCCACACCCTTAGTAGATACCATTAAGGTATAATTAGTTTGTAGAAGGAAGCAGCCATGTTTGAAAGTGATGTCCAGTTGAGGGCCAGACAAAGTGATGAATGTGAGAAATATTTGACAGAATGAGTTAGAAATAGGATACACCCAACATTCAGAACAGCACAGGAAATAGAAGCAGTTTAAAAGCAGTGCAGTGAGAGAGGGAATCATTCAGTTGGGAGACTATGCAATGAATGCAGTTCAGTAGAGTTTAGTTCATTCAGTTCAATGCAGGCAGTTGAAGCCAGAGAATAAGAGAATAAGAAGGATACAGAAGATTAGACCAAATTGGCAGAATTAGTTTCAGGGCAACTGAGAAGCTTAGAGAAGCCAGATTGAATCAGTCAGCTTGGAGAGGAGTTTGAGCCAGAACAGCTGAGTTGAACTACCCAGTGAGAGTTCAAACAGAGCTAGAAAGGTTGAGCTTATTCAACAGTAAGCCTCTGAGATGATAAATACATCTAGCAAGTAAAAGTAACTTTTACAGTTATCCAAACAAAATCTAAGAAGAAAAAGGCCCAAACTAACTGGTTATAAACAAAATGGACCTAATAGCCATTTATAGACCATTTCCCATAAGCACCAAATAATATGCAGTCTTCTTAGCACCTCATGGAACTTACTCCAAAATTAAAAACATACTTGAATTCCCACCATTACTCCACATCCTCGCCAACATCTACTATCACCTGAGTTTTTGATCTTAGCCATTCCGTTTTTTTGATAGGGTTATTTGGATCTCTGGTGTCTAGCTTCATGAGTTCTTTGTATACATTGGATATTAGCCCTCTATCAGATGTAGGATTGGTAAAGATCTTTTCCCAATCTGTAGGTTGCCGTTTTGCACTATTCACAGTGTCCTTTGCCTTACAATGGCTTTGGAGTTTTATGAGGTCCCATCTGTCAATTCTTGATCTTAGAACACAAGCAATTGGTGTTCTATTCAGGAACAATTCCCCTCTGCTGCATTTGTGGCCAGCATCATGGGTCTCTCCATGTGTATTCTTTAGTTGGTGGATCAGTCTCCAGAAGTATTGGGAAGTGTCAGGCCAGTTGCCACTGTTGCTACCTCTCTGGGGCTGTACACTCCCTGAGCTCCTTCAGTCCTTTCTCCAAGCCCTCCATCTGTGACCTCACACTCAGCCCTACGGTTTCTGCAAAGTGACTCTTGGGTATTTCAAACTTTTGGGCTAATAACCTCTTAACAGTGAGTACATACCATGTTCATTCTTTTGTGACTGCATTACCTTGCTCAAGATGATATTTTCAAGATCCATCCATTTGTCTACGAATTTCATGAAGTCATTGTTTTTAATAGCTGAGTAGTATTCCATTGTGTAAATGTACCACATTTTCTGTATCCATTCCTCTGTGGGGGGACATCTGGGTTGTTTCCAGCTTCTGGCTATTATAAATATGGCTGCTATGAACATAGTGGAACATATGTCTTTATTACATGTTGGACCATCTTCTGGGTATATGCCCAGTAGTCGAATAGCTGGGTCCTCAGGTAGTATTATGTTCATTTTTCTGAATGTCTGCCAAACTGATTTCCAGAGAAGTTGTATCAACTTGCATTCTAACCAGCAATGGAGGAGTGTTCCTCTTTCTCCACATCCTCGCCAACATCTGCTGTCACTTGAGTTTTTGATCTTAGCCATTCTGACTGGTGTGAGGTGAAATCTCAAGGTTGTTTTGATTTGCATTTCCCTGATAACTAAGGATGTTGAACATTTCTTTAGTTGATTCTCGGCCATTCGAGTCTCCTCAGCTGAGCATTCTCTGTTTAGCTCACTTCCCCATTTTTTGATAGGGTTATTTGGATCTCTGATGTCTAGCTTCATGAGTTCTTTGTATACATTGGATATTAGCCCTCTATCAGATGTAGGATTGGTAAAGATCTTTTCCCAATCTGTAGGTTGCCATTTTGCCCTATTTACAGTGTCCTTTGTCTTACAGAAGGTTTGTAATTTTATGAGGTCCCATCTGTCAATTCTTGATCTTAGAGCACAAGCCATTGGTGTTCTGTTCAGGAACATTTCCCCTGTACCCAAGTGTACGAGAGTCTTCCCCACTTTCTCTTCTGTTAGGTTCAGTGTATCTGGTTTTATGTGTAGGTCCTTGATTTATTTGGACTTGAGCTTTGTACAGGGAGATAGGAATGGATCAATTCGCAATCTTCTACATGTAGACCGCCAGTTGATCCAGCACCATTTGTTGAAGATGCTGGTTTTTTTCCACTGTATGGTTTTAGCTCCTTTGTCTAAGATCAAGTTACTATATGTGTGTGGGTTCATTTCTGGGTCTTCGAATCTATTCCATTGATCTACCTGACTGTCACTGTACCAATACCAGGCAGTTTTTATCACTACTGCTCTGTAGTACAGCTTGAGGTCAGGGAGGCTGATACCCCCAGAAGACCTTTTATTGTTGAGGATAGTTTTTGCTATCCTGGGTTTTTTGTTACTCCATATGAATTTGAGAATTGCTCTTTCTAGGCCTATGAAGAATTGAGTTGGGATTTTGATGGAGATAGCATTGAATCTCTATATTGCTTTCTGCAGGATGGCCATTTTAACCATGTTAATCCTGCCGATCCATGAGCATGGGAAATCTTTCCATCTTCTGAGGTCTTCTTCGATTTCTTTCTTCAGAGACTTGAAGTTCTTGTCATACAGATCTTTTACTTGTTTGGTTAGAGTCACACCAAGATATTTTATATTGTTTGTGACTATTGTGAAGGGTGTCATTTCCCTAATTTCTTCCTCAGCCTGTTTATCCTTCGAGTATAGGAAGGCTACTGATTTGCTTGAGGTAATTTTATCTCCGGCCACTTTGCTGAAGTTGTTTATCAGCTGTAGCAGATCTCTGGTGGAGTTTTTCGGGTCACTTAAGTGACCATCATATCATCTGCAAATAGTGATATTTTGATTTCTTCCTTTCCAATTTGTATTCCTTTGATTTTCTTTTGTTGCCTGATTGCTCTAGCTAGAACTTCAAGTACTATATTGAATAGGTAGGGAGAGAGAGGGCAGCCTTGTCTCGTCCCTGATTTTAGTGGGATAGCTTCGAGTTTCTCTCCATTTAGTTTGATGTTGGCCACTGGTTTGCTGTATATTGCTTTTACTATGTTTAGGTATGCTCCTTGAATTCCTGATCTTTCCAAGACTTTTATCATGAAGGAAGCCATCCAGTTTTAAAATCACTATTTGTTGAAGAATCTATATTTTTCCAATGTGTATTTCTGACTTTGTTAAATATCAGGTGTTCATAGGTATGTATTCATATGAGAATTGGAAATTATATAGATGTTTCTCAACAGATGAATGGTATCTTAGCAAGGGTTACTATTGCTGTGATGAAACACCATGACCAAAGCAACTTTGGGAGGAAATGGATTATATGTCTTACATTTTCATATCCATATTCATCATTTAAGGCAATCATTACAGGAACCGAGTGGCAGGACCAGATGCAGTGATTTTTACTGGCTTCCTCCCCATGGCTTCCTCAGGCTGCTTTCTTAGAGAATCCAAGACCACCAACCCAGAGATGGTATCACTCACAATGGGCTCAGTTCTTCCACATAAATCACTAATTAAGAAAATGGCCTACAGACTTGCAAACATCTCCATCTTAATTGAGATTTCTTCCTCTTAGATGACTTTAGCTTGCGTCCTGTTGACATAAAATTGACCATCATAAATAAATGAAGAAAGAAAATGTGTTATATTTACACACAAAAAGGAACCCATCTCTCTTATACTTTTTAGATGTTTTAGAATAGTGCACTGATAGAAAAAGAAGGAAGATCAGGGATTCGGTGTGAGAATAATTAGGAATTGAGTAAAAGACTTTGACATAAAGGAACTTTGGTGGTAATACAACTAACTTGCTGTAAGTAACTGCAAGTGTGGCTATCCCACTAGGTATCAGTCAGACCTCAGAAAACTCAGCACCACAAAATTGAGATTTCTCAATCAGCAAAAATTGTTCTAATATTCTCAAACAACTTATCAAGATTGCTTAGTTCTGGTGATTTTTCATGGTATATAGACTAACTAAAACTATAATAGTCTCATCAGGTCACAAGGAAGTGCTTGCAAACAATATAGTTCAGCGTACAGAGTAAGCCACAAGATACAACTTAATGAGTTTCTAATAATAGAAGCTGAAACAAAATGCCAAATAGAGGGTACATACTACTGGGAATTATATTGGTTCAATTTTGTGACCGTAACAAAGTATGGCAGGCTACACAGTTTACAAAGAGGATTAGCCAAGAAGCTTGGAATAGTGACCAATGCTTGTAATCCCAGCAATAGTTGTAGTTGTCTAGAATTCCATTCTCTACTCTATGTCGGGCAGCTCACATCCACCAGCAATCCTAGCTCCAAGGATCCAATACCATTTTATGTCTTCTCTGGGAGCCTACACATATGAATGAATTCACACACAGGGACAAATATATATACCCATAATAATAAAATAAATCCCTAAAAAAATCTGCTTCATAAGATTGTGTATAGAGGAGCCAGTGAGAGGATTCAGAAGGTAAAAATGCTAGACAAAGCATGTTTGGCAAGTGAGTTCAATCTGACTAACCCATGTAAAGGTGAAAGGAAATAATCTACACCACGAAGGTACTCTCTTATCTCCAGTGAACTGTGACATCATTCTAAAACTTACAAATGCTAATAAATAACTTATTTTTAAAATATTGTATAAAGTTGTGGGAAAAATGTAAAATACTTAAAGCATCTTAAGAATAAGGAGGATAATATTTAAATTACTAATATTATTATTGTAATAATTTAATAGGACTTGGAAAGGGACACATTTTATATGTGGATTCTTTGATGAATAGATTTGACTAAAAACTGAAATAAAGGGAACCTTTAGTTGGAAAGATAAACTTAAAATGTAACCACATTATTTGAAAATTAATTTCTTTGAATTACTTTTCATTAGAACTCTATGCAATATAGTCTGAATGTATTACTTCTGCAACTGTGACAACTGACAATTTCTATACTGTACTATCTTAACCTTGTTATCCAACATTGAAAATACTCTTTTATTTTTCCTTTCCCTATTGAGTCTGTGATTTGTTGCCAAGTGAGTCTTGGGAGTGGGCTCTGCACTGGTGTATACCACAGGTCACAACATTAAAGAAAACTGACATTCATTCTCCCAGCAACCATCACATTCAATAGCTCATAATTTTCTGGTAGAATTTTGTCCTTACCTCCCCCTTTTATGATGAGAAGTTTCTGAGCTGTCCATGAAGACAAACCAGAATATCCTTGTAGAGCTGAAAATGAAGGCCAGTTTTTCTGCCCATACTCAGAGGGAATCTTGTAGATTAATTTTGGGAAGGTGGCAGCTGCTTCACACCAGGTCCAGCATTGCGCTTGACCTTGTCTTGTTTAAGTCTCCATTTGAGTTCTTGTTGCAATTGCTTGTGAGTATTAAAAGAATATATACTCATTAATATTTATTCAGAAGGCACTGAATGCACACATTAATTCAATGTATTCTTATAATAGCTCTATAAACTGTTGGGCATTATCCTTATTTAACTGGTAAAAATTCAAACTCAGCAAGGAGTTCCATATCTAGTGTTATATGAATGTGGTTTGCATAATTTGAAGGTTTATGGCCTCCTCACTGTTGCCATCTCAAAATAAATATCAACTGCAGAATATAATTATTGTAAAAACTATTGCTGCCTTCTACCACATTAATAGGCATTTAGCGACTAGATTAATGGAAGCAATTAATCTGCCATGCTTTGTAGTGAGTTGGCAATAGCTAGAGCTGTGGATTAAAGTTAGTGCTACATATTTAGAAGCATATAAGATGTAGTTTTTTGAGAGGAGTGTGGAAATGCTAGTTATATAGTGAAATGTTGTGCAGATAGAAAATATTTGATAGGCAGTTGTTTTGAAAACATAGAGAATGAAAGAGGAGATCCCATACAGTGAAATTGATAAGACACATAATCAATAAGAAGCAGTTATAAAACTTGTCACTATATAAAATCTTGGTATAACCAACACCTCATTACAAAAATAGAGTTTTCTATTTTGTGTACTTTTATGGTAGTAAAAATATGTGTTATTAAACTTATGTAATGAGGATGTTTTGTACCAAATTGGAAGTTGGAATGATAAATTTCTGTTTATATTTGACAGTAGCTGCCCTCTATTCTAGCATCTTGCATTCACTCAGATATTCTAACAAGATCAAGTTTCCATTATTCACGAAAGAATATTTCAATGCATACAAGTCATCAAATTTAATACCAGGATCCTATCTGAAACCATGACAGAGTATCATTAATAGTGTCAGGGATTGGTTCTTGCCCATGGGATGAGACACAAATTTTTCCAGACATTGGTTGGCTGTTCCTTGCATCTCTGCTCTCTGTCACTGCACATCTTGTAAGCAGAACACATTTTAGGCCAATAGCTTTGTGGGTGGGTTGCTGTCTTTATCCCTCTATTAGGAGTCATGTCTGACTACAGGAAGTGACCACTTCAGGACACATATCTCTCACTGCTATGAATTTCAGATAGAGTCACTCGCATAGATACCCTGGGATCTCCAACCCCCATGCCCACAAGTCCCTCAAGGTGAGTTAACCCTGGATGGCTATTACAAGCAGTTTTTATACTTTTTAGGGGCACAGGTTACATCAGCAAGGTTACAGTTCAAACTTATTGGCAAAGCATATTGACATTTAAATCTATTGGCTAGCAAGCATGACACACATTTGAGCTCTAACTGGGACTTTCCAGAGAGTCAGGTAACTATCAGTCAGTACATTCTGAGAATGTTTTACTCTAGAATGTTCCTGTGAGTGGAGAATGGAACTTGGCCTAGCTTTGACCCCAAGTGGGAGGGGGAACCTTTAAGGAGGGTGTGGGACTGCAAAACCCCTTAGGGTCCCTCATCCCTCCCTTTTTGTGTACAAGCTCCAATCCTGGAATTATGCTCCAGGGTCTTGGGTAACTAAGTCAAATTCTTCAGGTCCTGTCCTCAGGGTCTCCTATTGTTGGCGCAGAACCATGTACTGCTCCTATTCTCCTTTATGAAAGCTATAAGCTTGTCCAGTATGCAGGGTCCAAAGATCAGCAACAGCAGGAGAACAATTAAGGCTCTTATCAAGGTGGATATGATTGTGGTTAACCAATGGGAGGAGTTAAACCAAGACGTGAACCAGCCCTGTCTGTTCTCTTTCTCTCTTCCACTTGGCTAGCCCTTCCCTCACCTTGGCCATTGAATCTTTAACAACCCCAGAATGGTCTATATAAGAGCAACACTCCTCAGCTAAGGAGGCACATAGCCCTCCTTGCTGGAGAAAATGTTAAGTCTAATCCCCTCCTATTCTGTAGTACTACTTCTGATAATGAAGTCAGTGATTCTTGAAGGTGACTGATTGAAGTTTCTATTCTCTCTCTCTATAAATCAATGGCTGCTGTCAAACTGTCATAATTTTTCCCTTGTAAGACTAAAACAGAGGTCCTGGTGGCTTCTCTGGCCACCCCCAACCCAACCCCAACAGAAGGGAGACAGTGAGTGTTGTAACAGGTTTGGCAGATGGGAACATAGGATAGGAAAAAGAACCAGAATACAAAGATACCACCAGGCAGTCATGATCAAGGTCGAATGATCTTGAGCTTGAGAGGATTGTTCATCTTCTGTACCATCCAGTGTGTGTGTGGGGGGGGGGGGCAGAAACATGGCATCTATACGTTTCACATGGGAAGTGTGCACTCAGTCTGCAATACTGTTGACCTTGAGGGCTGTGGGAGTGGTCAGCAGCACCAAGAAGGGCCCCTTCCACAGCTGTGCCTGATGCCTCCTTATGTAGACCCAGTCACCAGTCTGGAAGTGGTGAGAGGTCTCTGGCATCCCTGGAGCATATAAGGCAAACAGTTTGGGCTGAGTCTCATGTTATATTGTCTGAAGGGCTTGGAGCCTCAAGAAGAGATTCCTATCGGTGAGTTGGGATATCTTCAGGGAGGGCCCAGTGGACTCCCTAAGGGAGTTGGGGTACCAAACAGGATCTCAAAAGGGGTCAAGTTAAAACGGTAGCAGGTGTTTTGGGCTTTGAACAGGGCCAGGGGAAGGAGCACCACCCAGTCAGTGCCAGTCTCCAAGGACAATTTAGTTAAGGTCTCTTTTAGGGTTCTGTTCATTCTCCTTACCAGTCCTGAGCTCTGGGGATAAAACACAATGGAGCTTCCAATTAGTTCCCAATATTTCTGACTTACCTTAGAGACAAAAGCAGGACCATTATCCGATGCAATTATCTTGGGTACTCTGAGCCTTGGAAAAATTTCCTCTAATATCTTCTTGGCTATCAGGGTAGTTGTTTCCTGCTTGATGGGGAAAACCTCAACCCATCCAGAGAAAGCATCCACAAACACTAGAAGGTATTTGTAACCATATTTTCCTGGCTTAACTTCTATAAAATCGTTCTCTCAATATACTCCAAGCCATTCTCCCCTAGGTGTTCTGCCCTGTTTACTCTTGGCCCCATAAGCGTTCACTTGCTGGCATACTTTACACTATTCTACTATCTCTCTGGCCCAAAACTTGAGGTCTATTATATATACTTTAGATCCCTTAACTAATTGGACAAGCTTTTTATCCCCTAAATGAGTCCATCTGTGCATTTGGCCTCGTAAGTCTTCTGCTTGCTTTCTGGAGAGTATAGTTTTCCATCCTTTTCTCACCACTGCCCTTCCTTCTCTAGGTAGTTAATAATTGTTAAGGTGGCTAGCAATCTGAGTCCTTTCTTCTTCCGTATATTTTAAGTGAGGTCATCCTTTAGCCCAGTCCATTTCCCAGCAGGTGTCCATTGAAGGCCCATAACTGGGATAGGCTCCTGTATCTGCTCGAGCCACTTGATCTGCCTGGCTATTGTCCTGGGCCACTTCTGATTCTTCCCTTCTGGTGTTTTAGACAATGAATAATACTCACAGTGGCTGGCTTCATCAATCCAAGATTTCCTGCTTGGATTTTTATTCCTTTTCACTCTGATGTGACCAGTCTTCTCTTGGTATATAGCTGCATGGATGTGGGCTGTGGCAAAGGCATACCTGATATCCATGTAGATGTTAATTTTCTTACTAGTCCCAGGTTCTAAGGCTTTGGTGAGGGCAATTAGCTCTGCTTTCTGTGCTGATATGCAGGAGGTACTGGTTCAGCCCAGATGACATTTGTGCCATCCACCACAACAGCACCTGTTTGTCTCTGACTTTCATGTAGAAAGCTGCTCCCATCTGTAAACCAGGTAGCCTTAGTTCTCAGCAGGGGTCAATTGGAGAAGTCTTTCCTCCACCCATGGGCTCTCCTTTTGGGCCAGTTAGTTGCAGCCCTACAGTCAAGAAGTATATCTGAGCACCCATCTTGGAGACTTAGTCTCCCTCCAACAGAGGGTAGAGACAGTCTGGGATGATCATAAATGAATGGGATAACTGACCCATCCCTAGGTCCACTGTTCTTCTGGTAGTCCATGAATACATTTTGGTGCCAGTGGCTCCTTGGACCTAAGGTTTTTTCTTGGAAATGGGGCCATTAGATTGGAGGAGGACTTAGTGTTGAGACCCTGTGTCCACCAAGAATTGAGTGGGTTTCCCCTCCACTCTCAGAGTTATCCTGGGTTCGGGAGGGAGTCCAAAGCACATCCTCCCTAGTTGCTGTCTTCTCTCAGGGCTAACATCTTCACCATTTGTGGAGGGGAGTTTTTCCCAAGACATTGGATTTCCTGCCCTTGGCTTCCATTTGTTAGGGCACTCTCAGGCCCAGTGGCCCCTCTCCTTGCAATATGTGCACTGGTCCTTTGCAAGGGGGGGGGGGATTCTTTCTCTCTCTCTTTGGTTGGAGTCTCTCTTCTCTCCTTTCCCTAACTACTCTAGCCAAGATTTTCTGTAAATTCCTTTCCTGTCACCTTTCTTCTTATCATCTCCCTTTCTCTTTCTCTGCTCCTTCTTCCTTTTGTCTCCCTGTTATGGTAGACTTTCTCTGCAACCTGCTCTAAATCCCTCAAAGACATATTCTGTAGTCCCTCTAGCCTCTGAAGCTTTTTCTTGATATCTCTACTAGCCTGGTCTATAAAAGTCATAGTCACAATAGCTTTGTGCTCCTCGATGCTGGGGTCAGAGGGTGTATGCTGAGGGAATGTCTCCATGAGTTGCTCTAGAAAGGCAGCAGAGTACTCATCTGATCCCTGTCTAACCTCACATACCTTGGTCAAATTTGTGGGTCATCGTGTGGCCCCCTTGAGACACCTTGCCAATTGCCAATGAAGGCAACATTGGCAGGGGACATTGGCCCCTTCCCAATGAAGCCTGGTGGTAGACCTTCAGGTGCCTCCCACCTTCTGCTGTATTAAAGTCAGGTCTAGTCAGAGGAAACTCACTGTCAATGATAGTCTGGTCAATCGATGGTGCCCCAGTGTCTGAGGGGACATTCTTTTTTGCTTCCTGCATTATCCTCTCTTGTTCTTCAGTCGTGAAGGGCACTCTCATGAGTTGTTGGATATCATCCCAGGTGAGCTGATGAGTAAATAAAACAGTTGCAAAGAGATTTATCATCCCTTTGGGGTTATCTTAAAGGGTAGGTGGGTGTTGGGCCTTTCAGTTGTACAAGTTGGTCAAAGAGAAGGGCCAATATTGCATAGCCTGATTGTCGTTATTTAGCGTCCCATATGCCCGCTGCAAGAGAGCCACCATGGCATCAGAGGAGGTGACTCTCAGACTTCAGGTCCCCATGGTGGGACTGGGAAGTTGGGGGTCTCTTTCCCCTCCTCCCTCTGGTAAAGGGGGTAAGGGAGGATGGAGGATCCATCAGCAGCAGATCTGCTGTGGAAGTGCCCTGGGGGATATTCTTTACAGACTTGTTGGTCTCTACAGGGTTCTTTTCCTTCATGCCCCTGACCTGAGAGAGTCTTGGAGACAAAAAAGCTTTGATTAGGGGTGGAGGGTCCTCCACTAGATCCTTCCAAGTAACTATATAGGTTACTTGGTCTGAGTGCCTGAGGGGTCCTTGGCCTAAAGGCTCTTTACTGCTTTGATCACCTGCAAGTCAAAGTTCCCTATGGGTGGCTACCCTACCCTGAAGGTGGGTACTTCAGAGGAACAGAGAGTAACTAACTTGCTCTTTACTACTACTGACAAGTTTTTTCCTCTTTTCATAACTTCCCTCCAGTGGTTAACTAAGATGTTCAATGGGGTAGATTCAGTCTGCCCCATGTCCAAAACTGTCATCAGTCCAAGTCCAAGAACACAGAAAGAGAAAGACAACCAACACACAGTTTGCCCCTTCCATGGGCCCAGAAACCAGATTATAGCAAGACTCTTAAGCTATCTGCTTAAGGCAGCAGGGTACTCATCTGATCCCTGTCTAACCTCACATACCTTGGTCAAATTTGTGGGTCATCTTGTGGCCCCCTTGAGACCTGCCAATGAAGCCTGGTGGTAGACCTTCAGGTGCCCCCCACCTCTCACCAATACAGTGTCTTGCCGTTTCCAAAAGCAGCAGAGTCCTCTGGACTCCTGGGTGGTGGAAGTGAGGAGGTTGAAGCATCTTCCAGACCTCCCGTGGTTACTGTCTGCCCACCACAATTGACCACATCAGACCAGAGGCTTTCCAGCCAACACCATGCTCAAAAGCCAGAAGTGAAATCTAAAGACAAAGACAGACAAACTCTTAGGAGTAGGCTCCTGTTGCTGAGCTCAGTCTTTTTCACTCTGATCAGTCCAGTTGGTAGTGGCTGGCGGGGGTGGGGTTGGGGGTGTTTCCTCAAAGTCTCCAAATGTAAGACCCTGACCCTTGGTCAGTGGTACTTACTTCGAGATGCCCCTGAGTGAGACACAAAAAGCAAGATGCAAAAGCAAGAGGTTTATTTTCTGGCTTGTCAGGGTTGACCTTCAATAAGTTCCTCAAGGCGTGTTACTTAGAAGGCAACCCCCTTCCTATATTTCAATAACAAAGCATCCAAGAAAGAGATCATGAAAACAATTTTATTCATAGTAACATCATAAAGGTCCAGGGATAAAGCTAATCAAGGAGATAAAAGATCTTTATAAGTAAAACTTTAAATCTCTGAAAATAAAAAAAAAGGTTAAGGAAGACACTGGACTACCTCGCACGTGCATGGATTAATGCTGTGAAATTGACTATTCTGCCAAAGCAATTTACAAACTCATTGAAATCCCAATCAAATTCCCAACATCATTCTTCTGAGAAATTGACTTTCAAAACTATTTCATAATACACAGAGCATTAATATCCACAACACTGTTGTTACACTATACTGTGTATCCCAAATACATTGAAATATTATAAGCCGTCAACTTACTGTTATGTTCAGCTAAGGTCAGTCACTATTATCTATTTTAAAGTTTCCTTTTTGCTATTTCTGAGGAAAGAATGATAGCTTAATCATTCTTTGAATCTTACTATATTAAAAATCAGAAAGGTAGCACTTAAATACTCCTAAGAGCATCTGGATATTTAGAATGTGAAAATATCTAGTTCAAACCATACTACAAAAAAAAAATGCAAGTTAAAAATAAAATTAATAAATATTCTTAAAGAGGGCAATTGTAATGTAGTTATTTATCAATTTTATTTAGGTCATAGAAGTTTATGTTGTGTTTATTGTGGTCTAGGTTTGTGTGAGAGAATGTATATGTAATCTGTACAGATAGTATCTTGTGCACTGTGTAAAAGCATTCACCTGCCTCTAAAGAACTGAATGATCAATGAACTGAGGCAGGATTTGAAGGTGGAACATTTGACACAGAGAGAGGTATTCTGGGATTGAGTCAATTTGGGAGATTCACTGGGCACAAAAGATGTCCGCATGAAACTGAGGAGGAGATAAGCAGCCACGTGGTATGACTTATACTACTTTAGACAGGATAACTGAGTTATGATCTAGCAGAAATGAGCCAAATTTACTGGCCTAGGCATATATATATATATCTCAGAGTCATTATTTCGGGAATTTATGCATGTGTGGGAATGCACATAGTTACAAATGGTATCCATTGTCAGGCATAGAATCCAAACTCAGAACCAGGCTTAGAGTGTGAAAACTTCCTGATTGAAGAAGGCATGAACAAACACTCCATGGAAACAAAGCAGGTTCCTATATAGGTACAGGCAATCAAAGCCAAGTGCATTTCACAGATGGGGCTCCTTTTAAAGAAATGCTGCTTTGAAGCAAATCTGGTCTCTGGGGAGAGTGGAGGCCTTTGAGCAATGGGTAGAGTCTGAATCAGAGCCTTACAGAATGGTCTCACAGGAAAATATTTCCCAGAGCCAGATGTCATTTCCTAGTTGTGCTGGAAGCTAAATCTCTTTAAGGTAGAACTAGGTGGCTTGTGGGAATACTGCAAACTAATAATGGCCTGGAGGGGTCCACATTGGAGAAGCGTGTAATGGCCTGGAGCCAAACCAGGTGGCAGCCCACTGTAGCCAAGAAGTCAGAGAGCTAACAGTGGCTTGGGCACAAACCAGCAAAGAAAGCCTGCTTTGAGCCAGAATGGGCCGAGGACAGAGGTGCTAGCCTTAAGAGGGTGGAGTCAACCACCACTGCCAGGTGCTAAGCTGAATGACAGTATGAAGCTCAAGCTGAGAAGCTCCAGAGACAGCACACAGAAGAAATCCAAGCTCAGATGCAAGCCTCTGACCAGGTAAATGTCTGAAGTCATGCTAAATGCCACAGAAAGAAGAAAGTGAATATAGAGAGTCTTAGGTAGAAATCATATAGAGAGTCTGAAGAAAGGTTAGAATTAGAGATTTAAAAAGAAAAAAAAATATCATCTATGTTAAAAATGGAAAATACATCTGAGTCCCAAATGATTCTCTTTCAGTTAGCATACAAATAATTATTTTTAGTAGGTAGTACAGTTTTGTGTATCGTCTTTAAGAGAGAAAAGAATAAAGCAAAACTAGAGAAGAAACAACCTGAAAAATGGCTTGCTAGAGTGCAGGCCATAGAACAGAAGCTAGGGGATTCTTTAAATCGGAATTAAGATCTTCAGAAGAATCCAATCTAGAACCTACAATAACAGCAAAAATGATAGTTCAAGATGAGAAAGACCCACAAAGGCTTAAGGAGATTACAGAATGTCAGCCCATTGAGATGCTAGATAAACAGGCTTCAGCTATAAACCAATATGGTCAGACAGGATATTGTATTTATATTGTCAAGAATCAATTACAAGTTCTCTATGCTGAGTTAAAAATACAAATTCATTTTAATAAAGTCATCTTAGACTGACCAATGTATAATCATGCAATAGATTATATGTTCATTTTGTAGACTTTGGAAAATTAAGATATTGATATTTGTTGATATATCACACTAGTGATACATTTTCAGAATTCCAATGGGATTTTGCCTTGAGAATGCACACTTATTAGAGATAACGGCTATCTTGAAAATGCCTTTGCAGATTGAAGCTAATGGTCTCTCTCTCTATATATATAAAATTATATATCCAATAGAATACAACAATTTTTTAGATGTTATGAAATAAAATCTGTTATAGATATAGCTTAAAATCCTATACGTCAAGCAATTGAGGAAAGATTTAATAAAACTTTAAAGGAAATGCTCATAGAACAGAATGGGGAAATGAGATCTCCCAGACATTGAACAGGGCTTTATTGACATTGGATTATTTGAATATCAGTGAGACAAATAGCACAGTTGCTGAACCACACTGGAGTTTGGAAAGGACTGATGAATTAGATCAGCCTGTCTATACAATAGCATTGGAACGGAGGGCAAGAAATATGTCTCAATGAAGAGAATATTTTGCTTTTATTTCAACAGGATAGAAAGGGTTGCTAATTCCATCCAAATTGGTGAAAATTAGAATTAACAGGGGGAGAACCCCTAAAGATCTTGGCTGCAAAAAGAAAGAATATCATCATGAAGACCAATAACCAAACAAGTAACTTATCTTACTGATACCTCTACCTGAGAACAGCTCTGAGACTCTAAAATATGAAAATGTCTCCAGTCATAATCTCAGCTATCCTGTACATAGCCAATAAATATCATTGGCTGCAGAATCCTCAAGACTAATCATGCCATCTTTTTAAATGGAATAGATAGAAATTTGTATTACAGTTTCGTTATACAATTCAAGCTAAATTACAAAGAACCACAGATGCCTTACCTGCTTGCACACAGAGAATCATCCTTTTACTGAATTGGGCACACTGCACATATGTTATTGCAGAAATGTAATTACCTGTGAGTGTTTATATATTGACATATACCAATGAAGTGAATGCAGCTCTGGTAAGGTTTACCTTGAAGATGCTGAGACACTGAAATGTTTGTTCCAGCACCCTGCTTGATCCAACCTTAGACTACTTTACTAGCTGTTTCATCAAAATGTGCTTCCAGCACAGCTTCAAAATAAGCTGTTGACCCCATATAACTTTAATTTGTCCAGCATCACAGACTTTTCCAGTCAGGATTTCAGTTAAGCCATGAACTTTCTCAGAATGAAGAGACTAGACAGCAAATTCTATAGCTAGCTTTCTTAAGAATGGCCAATATTCTTAATTTTATGGGGCTCCCATAAGGAAAACAATGCCCCAAATCAATTTTAAGAGAGTTAAGGCCTCATTCCCAAGAGGTAGGGTTGATGGGTTTTGGTTGTTCAATGGATGATCAATGTTTGTCTTCATTTAAGTGGTGGTGGTTATTGGATGTTATGGTCTTGATCAGGGAGGAATCAAATGAGGTAATTTAGATACAGAGATTTCTTTATTGCTTTTTCTTTTCTCTATCCCTTTTACTCTCTGATCTAATGTTAGTGGGGAAGGAGATGAGATGGAAAGAAAAGGTGGGATAGGCATAATATAGGAATAATAGGGATAAAGGATAGATTATTAAATCCACTCTTAAGCTATAGAGCTGCTACTAGCCCAGTGTCTTATGTTGCTATAGATCTCTGTAAGTTGATACAAAATTAAGGTTGTATTTGGTTACTTTGGTATAGATCTTTGTATATTAATACAGGCCACAATTATATTTTGCTACAACATACTATATATTGTGTTTTAACTCTTGTTTAAGTTATTGTACCTATGCAATGTTAAGTTCTACTCCTTTTGAAAGCTACTATTGGAAACTATTTAGGAAAATAAAGAAATGCAGGTTAATAGTCAGATTATCAAACTTATCATTATATTAGATACTAGTCTAGTTAATCAGAGGTAATATGTTTTGAAAGTTGAATAGATAGTAAATAACTATAAACAATCATTCTTTGCCATTCAAATATATATATGGTCTTTTATAATCTCAGAGATTCACAGTCATAGGCATTTAAGGATGTTGTATTTGTTGTGTTTTATTAAAAGATAAGGAAGAGAATGAATGTGCTTGGTGGATGTGTCAGGCATGGGGGAAGGGGGTGCCTCCGTGGACCCATGCTTAGGCATCCCTTCCCCCTGAGGGACCAACCACATGGCAGAATAGTAGAATAGTATAGAATAGAGTTTATTCAGGGAATGGGGAGGGGAGCTGAGAGTTTAGTAGGAAGAGAGAGAGAGAGAGAGAGAGAGAGAGAGAGAGAGAGAGAGGGGCTGGCCATGAGCATGGAGAGAGAGGGAGGAGGGGAATGGGAGAAAGGGTGAAGGCAGAGCAGGAGCAAGAAGGCAAGAAAACAAGAGAAAGAGAGAAAAGGGGGCAAGCAGCCCCTTTTATAGTGAGTCCAGCATACCTGACTGTTGCCAGGTAACTGTGGGGCAGAGCCTAGACAAAATGCTAACAGTATTAACTAAAGACATTTTATTTTTGACAATGACAGGTCTCCTTCTGGCAGCACTCTCACTGTACTTCAAAGAATGAGTGAGAACCATAAAAGAATTTCCATAGGTCATTTTGCTTCAAATGTTGCAAACTAGCTACAGGGTAAAAAAAAAACAAACAAACTGTCCTTGCTTTAACTGCAAAGAGAATGCTTTCTAAAATGGACAACCATGATGCAGGGAAGTTGATTGTTGAGCTTTGACAAGACAAGATAAGCAGTCCTTCATAATTTTTGTTTCACAGAAAAGTTTGTCAGATATTTTGGCCAGAAGCCTGAAGATGTAGGACACTACAATGCAAAGAATTCTTGGGTGAGTTTACAGGCAGCCAGCTCCTCTGTGATTTCTAAAATTTTGGAAGCTGCTTACCTGCATCTTCTGCATACTCAGACAATATTTATTCATTACAGGGCCTCTGATGGGGTAGAAAACTAGATAGTTATTGTCTTATAATTAAGGCTAAGTTGTTTAGGATTAAAAAAAATGCTTTAAGTCTAAGAAGATGTTTTAGATTGGTAATACAAACTATGATTGAAATTGATTTAGGTATAAAACTCCAAATTCACCAAAATAGGGTAGCTAGTAGATTACTTTTTCTAAGGTTGCCAAATACTTATGGATTGGACATTGTGAATGTAAATCTTACCTGAAAGTTGTTATTATTATTATTATTATTATCATTATTATTATTATTAATAGTTTATAGTTTAAGAAAAATATTTTTATTGAACTGAACAGGGAAATGTAGGGATAATCTCTTATGCACTGTGGAAAATCATTCATCTGTCAATAAAGAGGTAAATAGCCAATGAACTGAGGCAGGATTAGAAGGTGGGAAATTTGGCACAGAGAGGGGAATTCTGGGATTGAGTCAGGTAAGGAGATTCAGAGGAAGATGATTACATGAAACCAAGGACTAGATAACCAGCCACAGGGCATGACTCAGACCACTTTAAAAACAATTGAGTTATGAGCTAGTGGAAATGAGTCAAAGCTACTGGCCTAGGCCAGTAGCTTTATATATAAGAAGTCTTATAGTCATTATTTTGTGGAAATTTATGTATTGGTGGGAAAGACCCACAGTTACAAAAATCAATCAAGGTAGCATATTTTATTGATCAAAAAGGGCTGAGAAAAATACTTATTTCCATCACCCATACCGGAAGCACTCCTTTCTGATGAAGTGTAGTGGCTTGAATAATAATGGCCTTGTTAAGTACATATATGTGAATGATTAGTCACCTGGGAGTAGCAATATTTGAAAGGATTAGAAGGATTAGGAAGTGTGGCTTTGTTGGAGGAAATATGTCATTAAAGGTGGGCTTTGAGGCTTCAAAATCCCTTCCTAATCCCAGAGTCTCTCTCTTTCCTTACTTATGGATCAGGATATAATTCTCAGCTATTGCTCCAGTGTCTACCTGGATGCCACCATGATGATAATGGACTGAGCTTCTGAAACAGTAAACAAATCTCCGATAAAGTGCATTCTCTTATAACAATTTCCATGATTATGGTGTCTCTTCAGTAGCAATTTAACAGAATAGGGCAGTGCATACAAAAAGGCTTCTCTCTGTGGTGTAGAATAACACCCCATAGGGAACAGTATATTCACTAAACCTGGCAAAGTGGAAAACTAAAACATGAAAAGATGAAGCTTCCCCAAATAGGCTAACTATATATCAGGAAAACACTCAAAAGTGTTTCTGGGAATATACAAATTTCATGTACCCCACAAGGTCAAAATTATAATGATTGCTACTTATTTTCAGTTATCAAATATGCAAAAAGAATGGGACAATAAAAGAATTATAACAAGATGTAATAAAATCCTAATATTTAAGGTGACTTATATTTGTCAAAAGGATATTAAGGCAGTTATAATGTATTTTACAGACTAAAAAGTAGTACAATATGAGAAATTTAGAAAATAGGCTCAGACCTACTTTAAAAGCAAAAAGTAAAAGCATATGAAATGATAAACTTGACAAAACCAATAGAAAGTAACAAGTGAAACACAATAGAAACAAGCAAACAAACAAAAAACAAGAACAAAAACCTCAAAACACCATTAATAATAACAACAAAACAGGCATATATGCCCATATACAAGTGGCCTAAACAGTATCTAGCTGAATACCTAAGGTTAGAGACTAAAAACCTTTAAAGTAATCATGTCTATTTAGATGAATACCATAGTTTACAGACCATAAATCTTCAATAAGCACAATATATCAGAGATGGAAAGACATGGTGGTACACACTGGCTAAAGGGGTGGTGGTATACCACAGCTATACATTTCCTCCTAATGAAGAAAAAAAATCATAAAACCATCTGGTTAAAATCCATATTTAATATAGAGATAAAACACAACACTCCTGAGAAATAGATCAAGTGAGGAAGCAATTGCAGAAAATCTCTAAGTTTCCATAAAGGAGAGCTTTTAGTTCTAACATCCATACTCAACAAGTATATCTTCAAATAATTAAGAACAAGAAAACACATTTCAGTAGAAAATTAAATATTTATCAGTAGAAGATACACAGTAAAAAATGTCAACAGAAACTCTTCATGCAGAAAAAAAATGACATCACAGGAAATATAGCCTTAAATAGGAATGTCATGTTCTTGGTGACTGTTCAACTCAGAAACAGACATAAGATTATCACAGAGAAGAGCACAAGGAACAAATGCCAACTTCTGTGCTTTTCTGCTTCAGCACCTCCTGTCTGGGGCTCCCTTACTAAAGCTTCAAGAGGTATTCATCCATGTAGGTGTAATCTATTCTAATATATGTTTCTGTGTTCAAAGAGGAGACTCTCCGTAGTTACCTAAATTTAGAACATTTTTATAACTTTTACATATGTGTTGACCTTCAATAAAAACATTTTAACAACCACACATCCATTAGCCTAAGTTAAATTGGAATCTCTGTCCATACCAAAGTGTGAGATGTTTGCTGGTAAGAAGCAAAAGTTTGCATAGAAACTTTTAAAATGACAGTATGTTAATAATTTAAATGCTTGCCACTTTATTTTAGGTAACGAACCATTGGGCACAATTCACCAAGTAATGAATATCTATTAAAATGTGCAGAGTTCTATGTGATTGAATTCTACTTATCATATAGAACCTGACACAACACTATGACAGAACACATCTCACCTGAGTGAATAAAAGCATGTGCTATGTGAGTGCTTGACTGAGAAAAAGAAAGCTGTTGGTTTCCTGAGCAAAGCAGCAGGATAGAGCACTAAGAGCAGGAACAGAGTTTGCAATCATATCAAATATAGTGCATTTTGATAGGAATGTTAATATACATCATTCGCCAATGATTAAATTGAGCTCTTAAAATTATTGGATAACATTTGTAAAGGATCATAACTTATTTGTATTCATTAAAATCTGGGTTTTATATGGTGCTACTGTCACATGTATAGAAACTATCTTTTGTACTTCGTTTATTTGTGTTTCTTTCCTCATTCTTGATTGCAAAAAGATACAATAAATAATGTACAAAATCTTCTAATTCTTGGGAACAAATTACAAAACTATACAGGTTAGCTACTTGAATAAGCCTTAGTCACAATCTCTTTTCCAGTCTATGATTCTAGTATACTAACAAATTTACTTTTGCAGCCTACATTATATGATACTGTTTAAGTTCAGCTTTCTCCTTTTCCTGGCAAAAGGAATAACAGTATGTTAGTTGTGGGTATTCATTCTGAAGTGCCTCTTTCATCTGATCCACACATACAGATCAGATCACAGGATCACCTAAAGCCTCCTGCTTTGAATGTAAACTTAATGACATGATTATTTGAGAAAAGGAAGAATCCAGTAAGTTTTGGGAACATGGATTTCCGTTTTGGACATTGTTGTACAATGAGAGTTTTTACTCACAAAATAAGGCTTATAACTTAAATATTTATTTGACAATTGTGAGCTCCATTTGGATTGTTCTCCTTGAAAGAAGAAAGTGTTGTGCAGAGATAGATTTCCTCTCCTTCTGGCTACTGTAAGCAGCCTAATCTGTGTGAGTATTATTTTATTCTGATGACAGTTTCCTCATTACTGAAAAGAACCTTTCATTTGCTAAGAAAAAAAAAGTTGTTTTCATTTAACGTTAATCTAACAAAATTTTTATACATGAAATGAAGCTGGAATTAGATAATTTTGCTGGATACCAATAAGCCAATGTTAAGGAGAGGGACCATGCAAAGAAGTGCATTCCTGGAGCAGTGACCTTGGTTATAGACACTTGCTCTAACAGTTTTCCATTGGGAAGGTAGAAAAATTTAGGACTTCCTGCATCTTCTTCTATATTTTGAGGGTGTACTTAATTCTCATCTGGAAGACAGTGCACACATTGCTTGACACAGTGGTTGATGCTGTAGACAATAATACAATGTGAGTTACCTAGAAAATAGCTGATATACATTAGGTATGACCTAAGTCATGGAGAAATAATTTTAAATGAAGAGCTCCTATGTCAGGTAAAAATCTCCCCCATATTTAGTATCCAAAAAGGAGATGTCTATTACATTGAAATGATCAAGAAATATGTATTTTGAAAGAAAAGATTTACTATACCTTGCATACTGCCAAAGTTGGGCACAGAGAAAAGCAAGTCCATGACAGATGAAGTAAAACACTACATTGTAACATACCTGGACCACAACCTGAAACTCAAATTCTTAGACTCTGGTAAAAAGAAGCACTTGTGAAATGACAGAAAATAATGACTGAAATAACCCTTAAAATTGCTGAGTGTAACAGAGTTCACTCTGTTGCAGAGCTCTGCAGAAGTTCATTTTCTCAAGCACAGAAAGGTAATTTATAACCCATTTGCATAATCTGACATTTTGCAGAATAAAAATGATGCTAGTCTGCCTTTTTGACAGCTGACTGAATTCCCTGCAATCTGAAAGCTTCATAAGGGCATCCCACTAAGGATAATTGTGATGCACAGTAGTATAGCAAATTTTCACTGTTAATAATACAACATTATGGTTGTTAATATGATCTTAGGATGTCTTATTCCGAGACAATCCAATTGTTTCATTAGATTTAAATGCATGCAAGACTTGAAACACGGAAGCCTTTCCAAGAGAATTTAGACACCAGAACTCAGTCAGATAATGTTTTGATTCGTCAAGCCTATGTGACTTAGTTTGCAACCATAGATCAAAACAGTTAAGATAATATTTGTAAATTGCCTATAGTATGGTAATCATTCAGTAAGTAATCTTCCTTTAGTACATGGATGAATAAAGCATTTCCAATCTAATGTTTTTCCCCCTAATATATTTCTGTTGCTTTTATATGGGGTTATCTGATAATACTTTGATGAATACTGATTACTACTGACAAGATAAATAATCACCATGTGGCTCTACAAAGTTGCCTCCAGACATGTCCTCATGTTTCTAAGGACTCAAAAATCACAATATAATGGGCAGGTAATTTATTGTGCAATGAGGTAATCTAGACTTCTCCCTCATGTGGTAGGCTGTGCTTTGGAAAAGCAGCAACATATCTTGGCAGATTACTAAGTGTATACTATTTCCTCAAAGCCTAATTTGTTACAAATGTTATGGTGGGTAAAGTTTTGAGTCATTTCATTTCAGTAATCCACTCTCTTTCTTTGTCTACCTCCTGTTCTTTTTTTTTGTTCTTCTTGTTCTTATTACTCTTCCTCTTCCTCTTCCTCTTCTTCTTCTTCTTTCTTTCTTTCTTTCTTATTCTTCCTTCTCTTCTCCTCCTCCTCCATTTACCTACTTTTTTTGTGACACTAAACAAATTTATGAGCTTATGGGGCCCATTCTCTTTAAAACCCTCACAGTATCTTTTAAACATGTAAGGAAAATGTGATCAGAAAAAGGCATTGAAACAAATGAACAGCAAGTTTTATATCTCAAGTAAATCATACAATCTGCAAAACATCTCTTACTAGAGATTCTATTCAATAATATAATGTGTAGATTTTCAAAACCATAAAATAATGAAATAATAAAATTAATTATTATAAAAAATATATCATATATAATATTATGATTAAAAATATATATTATAAACACACACACGCACACACATACACACACATACACACACACACGTGTGTATGTGTGTGCGTGTGTGTGTGCATCTGTTCTCTTTCTTTGCCAAAGGTTTACTTGTTACAGGAAATGCAAGAGCTCTTGGTGTGCTCTTATTCAATCAATTTACAATTGATGCTGAGTACAAGAATCTTAACCTGTAGGACAGGCTGATACATTTGTAATTGTGTGATCTCTGCCTGGCCCTTTACCTCCTTCATTCCTGTTGCAAGAGAACTGTTGCTTTGTTCTGTTAACAAGTCTTGCATTCTTGCACCCTTTCCTTGTGTTTTCCTTTGTTTACCCTTCAGATTAATGAGGCATATTAACTCTTTCATTCATTTAAATTTTTACTCCAATCTGTGCATAGGATTACTTTCTTTTATCTGTTTATATTCCTCAGGACTTTTAGTGAATTAGATTTTGAAAATGAAGGCATTTGTGGAATAATTTTTGACAGGCTGCATGTATATGAAAACAAATTTTGAAAATACTACAACTTGCCAGAATGCGCTCTTTCAGTCAACTAATTGTGCATTGGCTGATTCTTCCTAAAACGCAACAGTGCTCATGTTTATTTACTTATCTCAAGTAAGAGCTGTGAGCACATTGATTTTAAGGCAGGTTGTGTTGGGTCAAATTTGGTGTTTCCTGATTTGAAAGAACTCTCTTAACTCTGCTGGAGTTTACCCAGCCTTTCTCCATCTCTCAACTTTTCCATTTAAATCAGAGTTCAAGGTTACTCATCAGGAAAAAAAAAGAAAAACAGAAGGGGCACTTATTTACAACTTCCGTGAATACCTCATTGCACAGTTCATTGTCAGCAATAATAATATGGCTGTAATCTAATTGTTAGGAAGGTCAAAAAGCACCAAGTCACTGGATGTAAGGAAGTTTCCCTTTCTCCTCAAGAAGTTTGCATCAAATTATCCTATATATGCACTTTAGACTTAACTGCTTCAAAGACAGCAAATCATACAGCTACTGGCTGTATGTCCTATGGAATTTTATAATACAACATAAAATGCTAACAGTGAAATTGGTAGCTGATCACAAAACATAGGTGGAAGTCAACTTGTTTTAAGAAAAGTATGTGTATGTTAATGCAGGTTCAGTGACGTTATTATTAAAATGTCAAGAAACATTTTTTCCCTCCTCATAGTAAGTAACAAAAGTATTAAAGGTTTATATAATTGTTCAACAAATATCGTATTTTAAAATATATACAAAAGTTTAATAATTTATAAGCCTTCATTAAATCTTAGCAAAGACTGAATAGAATATTCCAAAGGATTATAGCTTCAAATTGTTCTTAATATAATTTTATCGATTCTTTTTGAACTCTACATTATGCACTAGCAATCCACTTATTTCCACACCCTTCTATATCCACCCTCCACTCATGTGTGATGGCTTTTCTCAGTTGCCAATTTGACTATATCTGGAATGAACTACAACCTAAGAATGGAGGGCATACCTGTGACTCAAATCTTGAGGCTGGAAGAGAAACGCTTTTGATCCAGATTTTAAGGTGAGATGGCACATGCTCTTAATCTGGATTGACATACACCATTAATCCAGATCTTTTGATACACCTTTAATCTGGGCCATACCTTCTGCTTGAGGTCTACATAAGGACAATGGAAGAAAGAAGGGTTCATTCATTTTTCACCTGCTTGCACTTAGCAAATTGATTGGAGCCTGCCTCTTCAGAATTCTAGTTTATACAGTCCCAGCTCATGGGACTGAGAAGCTACTAGATTCTTGGACTTTCCCTTCACAGCTAGCCATTGTTAGGTTGGTTGGACTGCAGTGTATAAGTCATTCCAATAAATTCCATATATATATATATATATATATATATATATATATATATATATACTCATTCCACAATTCCTGTGACTCTGGAGAACATTGACTAATACACCTTGTAACCTCTTCCAAAAGAAAGAATAAAAATAACAAAATTTAAAAATTAAAAACAAAACAATTTCTCTTTGGAAATGGTCATGTGTCACAGTATGTCACACAGTATACCCTTTTACCTAAAGAACTTTACCTACAAATGTTCACTGCAGTGAGTCTGGTTCAAGGTCTTTGGCTTCTGCTTCACTCTCCTCACTTGGACTCCTCTCAGATGTCCTGCTGTTGCCCTGGGTCATGGATATCTGGCAGCTTTGGTTCTGCATGACTGGCCCCTTCATAGACCCCGACAACTTCTAATTGGGGTAAATGTTGGGGTGGTCCAACTCATAGCTCTAGATCTGGGCCTGAGTGGTAGTTGAGTTGGTCAGTCTTTCACCTCTCCCACATCCACACCACCAGAACCAGCTTGCTCATGCTGCCCAGGCTAAGGATGAGGCCAGCTCTGGGAGGGTTGCAGCTAGTGAGGGGAAGTGACGTCAGCATTTCTATGGGCAGGTACAGCTCTCTCTCAGTTGATATATTTGTTTTGCTTTCAGTCTCTTGATAAGCCCTTAACACTGTAAAATATATATGTTTTAAAAATCAAAAGATATTTGAAATATCATCTAAAGACGAGCTTTAACTTTGAGAAAAAGATGCTTTAGACACTAAGGTGAGATGTTTTTACTGTTTCTATGTAATCAGCTTATTAACCTGTTGTCTCTTAAAAGTTAAAACCATTGAAAATGAAACAAATGTTTCAAAGAATGTTCATAACTAAATTATATCTGAGTGGAAAAGGAAAATTATAGAAGGAGAACCAGCCATACTCAGTATGTTTTAATAAGTTTATAAATGTATGTAGAGTGCTATATAAAATTAACTCCTTATCACCAATATTACACACCCCAAGAGGTTACAGTCATAGTACAAGATAAAGCAGTTAGAGAAAATGAACAAGCACAGCAGTCTGTGTCTATATGTGGGCTCAACATAAGAGGCCTCTATATATGTCTGTGTAACATAAGAGTGTCTATATATGCCTCAACAAAACAGAGAGGATCTCCTGATTCCCAGAAAATATGTTTAGTGAAAGCCTGCGATTACTAAATTCGAAACAGTTTTCTTTAAATACTTCTCAGCTCTTATTCTAGCATACATAGCTGCACTATTGAGGGTCTTCAAAAAGTCCAAAAATTTTGAACTTAAGAGGCAGAGAGTATCTTACTTATGGTCAATGAACTTTATTTTGTCTTACAATATAAAAGTTAATGTCTATTTATACATATATAGATAGAAGGTATAAAATATATTTTGCAAGTTGTATTATTCATCTACAATCTACTATATCCATATCGTATATCATATAGTGTCGTAAGCTTGACAAGGTGTGAATTATCCAAGACAAAAACCTCTGTGACTAGCTTATAGATTGATTGTTTTAAACAGCTTAGCCTCTAGTCACACTTTTGAGAGTTTATCTTTTTTTCAGATAATTCAGGTAGGAAGATCCAGTCACTTTTATTGGTGGTACCACTTCCTATCTTTGGGTCTTTGAGTATACAAAAAGAAGAAAGTTAGGTGAATATAAACATCTATTACATTTTTTTTTTGTGATTATAGACACAATATAGTCAGCTGTGTCACATTCCTGCTGTTATAAACTCAATTACGATAACTATAATCCAAAATAAATCTTTTCTTCTTGCTTTTCTCAGTCAATTCATCAGTGCAAAAGAAAAGTAATTAATATCCTTTATTGATACTGAGAAATTGGCCATTTTTCAGCAAACGTAACTATGTATATATAAAGATTTGGAACTATTTTGTACCTGGAAAATGAAAATGTTTGAACATCTACTGGAAAAGCCACAGCATGCTGAAGCTTAATGGACCATGCTTCTGGTGGAAACTTGTAAGACAAAATTGCTGAGAGGAACACAGTGAAGATCCAGCTCATGAGATTTCAGACTGGAACAAGACTATCAGGACCTTGACTAGGCACTATTCTTGTAATATTTTGAACAAGAATCTTGTTAACTATCCATGTTCTGACAAATTTACTGAAGCTGAGTTTGAAGATAATGAACACATATTTTTGGAAAAAGAAATTTTTAAGGCAGGAGAGTATTTGGACTCTGCAAGGGCTAATTTTTATGGCACTTATCCAGATTTTCTGCTTAAAAGAGCCAAATGTTAGACAGAAGTATAAAAATATGAAGCTTGTTAAATAGAAAAGAAAGAGCATAAACAAGTTGAACATGAAGTCAAAGTGCCTCCAGAAAAAGATCAAAAACAAACACCCTATTCAGTTTTCAAACAATAAGAAACATATCCCAGAGGGAAACCCTTCTCATCAATCACTTCAACTTGTAAAAATGCAAATTTATTTAAAAGTAGAGAATGTGAAGTAAGAATGTAGCTCAAGGGATTCTTGATCCTAAGAGACAATGGTCTAGGAATGTTTGTACCCAAGGCCAGCAGAAAAATAGATCAATATTTGCATAGTCATTGTCTAAAGGGACTACATTACATACCAAGCTGGCAGTGGAACATGAGTGTCATCTCCAGAGTTCTGTTTTTGTAATTGTGGGAGTTCAAAGTGTGAGAGGGTCTCATGTAGACAATATATGTCAAGACATATTGGGGTGTGTGTGTGTGTGTGTGTGTGTGTATGTGTGTTTGTGCACACACATACATACACACAGATATATGTAACAATAATTAAAGAAAAAGAGACTATCAACATTAAAGTGGTGGTAGGGGGACAAGAAAGGGGCTTGATTCCTTTGGGTAGCTGGGAAGGGCTGAAGGGAAGAAAGTTAGATAGAGATAATTTATCCTTAAGTTATGCGATTGGCTTGCTGTTATTAAGAAAGGGTCTAAGGGGAAAGTAGTTTTCAATGATTCTCATCATCATGACAGAAGATGTTGTGTTGGAATCTGAGACTTTCACTACCTGATCTTTCCTTGACCCTCTCCTATAAAAACAATCAGGATTTCAACTGGATTCTTAAGTACTCATCCTTTTTTGACTCTTCTATTTCACAAGCACCTTACACAAAATGTTTTGCATTTATAATTCTATCTACTTGTCTCTTCCTCAGAAAATCAAAACGTCAAAGTAGTGTAAAAAATTATGGTTATTACTATGCCTACTAGCAGCCATGTATGAAGGAGCGAGCATTACTGGACTAACTTTAAAACTAGTCTAAAAAACTGTAAAATAATGGACAAATCTTTTGAAAAAAAAATAGTATAACAAAAAACAAAAAAACATAGGAGTTAATTTAGGCACTGTTATATAGATTTTTTTTTACTGATAAGGCTTGGGAATTTGAAGGCTTCCCACTGAGGGCTAGACCTTCAGATTGTAATTAATATTTATATTACAGAGTAGAGTTCTACAATAATATAATTGAATAGCTCTAACCTTCCTCATGGAAACTTACCTGGACTTTAATGACATATATGCATGTGCTCCTAATATCTGTTTATAGAGAAATGCCATTAACCTCTTGGGCTACTGGCTGGGCAGTCAAGTGATTGCCACTTTCTAGAACCATATGAGAACTTTTTCAGAGTTCTAGTCTTGGTATAACATAACGATGTAGAAACAGACACAGACATACCAGAGAGCCATACATAGCTCTAGAATCTGCAGTGGTTCTCTGCTGCAGTGTTCCTATCTCAAAGCTTCCCAATAATACTTTATTATCTGGGCATATACATACAGACTCA
The DNA here is from genome assembly GCA_019843965.1 of Rhynchomys soricoides. Taxonomy (NCBI): domain Eukaryota; kingdom Metazoa; phylum Chordata; class Mammalia; order Rodentia; family Muridae; genus Rhynchomys; species Rhynchomys soricoides. The sequence continues at coordinate 17,054,507 of JADRCH010000067.1, read as the reverse complement.
CACCATTTTTTCTCTGATATTTTGACAAGTCAGGGAACACATGTATGTTGTGTATATTAAGCTTTAGTAAGATACTACAGAATATTAGTTGCCATGAAGCAAATATAAAGCAGGAAAAATATTGAATTTCAAAGGCAGATTCCTAGATCCTTTCTTCCTATATAAAGCAAATATATTTCTCGGCCTTTAAGTTAGGGTTCAAAGTTCTGCAGACAGTAGAAATCACCTGCTGGAATGGGTAGAACGCAGTATCTTCTGGGGTTCACGCTTCATAGCTACTGTATCACATTTACTAAAAATGGACAGAGCAGTTTACACTAAGAATATCTCCATACCTCCTTTTCATACCAACTGTCACTAATCAACTTACCTGGAGGCTAGGTTGGCAAAAGGTGGCAAAAAGTGGATTAACTGCCAGATGTTTAAGTTCTTTGAGGACAAATAAAAGATAGGGAAATGTGGATGTAAAGAGGAATAAATTTCAAGAAATGGGCTAATAGCATATAAGGTCAATGGGTAGCAGAAGGCAAAGACAAAGTCATTAGCTATCAGAGGTTGTGGTGGTTCATTCAAAAGATAAAAATTTAAACATTTAAATTTGTTATTTTAAATTTCTACTTGATTTTTAGAACTTTCCTCATCTTAATCTCTGCTCTCCAGTGACTTCACATATAATGCCAATAAAATTTTCATAAACATACACTCAGACACATAGACACACATATGCACATACACATACACACAGATGTACATGCACATGTATACAGTTTATAAACCGTAATCCAGATAATCCAATAATGGCTGGCTGTGAATAGAATAGGAAGTCCAAAAATTTAGTAGTTTCTCAGTCCACAAGGCTTGATATCTAGCACATACTGAAGAAGTAGGTTCTTCCAGTGAAGAAATGGACTTGCTAGCAAGTTGAGGGGAAATGGGCAAAGAGTGAAAGTTTCCTTCTTCCATGTTCTTATATTGGCTTCTAGCAGAAAATGTGGCCCATATTAAAGGCTCCTGTCTTCCCACCTCAAGATTTGAATGAAAATGTGCCTTTTCCCAGAATCTGGATTAAAGGCATGTCTTCTTAATTCAAAGACCCAGATTATAAATAGATCATTCTATTTCAAATTAATCAAAATGCCTCCATAAGCATGCCCTCCAATTTGAGGCTTAGTTCCAGATATAGTCAAGCCGACAACCAGGAGTAGCCATCACAAATCCATATGAAAAGAAAAACTTTTCTCAAAATAGATCCTTTGTTCCTTTTAGAGAGTTTTAATTTGTTTTACTATCAAACTTAATCAAGAAGTAATAAATAAACTACATTGTATATTGTTATATTATTTCTGTAAAAATTTGTTTATATAGTATTTTATCTAATGGCATTTTACCACGAAGACATTATTGGACAGATCATGATTTATAATTATGAGTTAGAAAACAAATTCAAGTGATTAATCAACATAATTTAAGCTCTTGTGGTTTTGGGGCTACTAATAATTATATTTGGGTGACTTGATAACACATGCTGAAGCCTTATCTCAGAAATCATCTCCACCAGAATATGCAGCTTTTACTTTATGACATGGTGTGATTCTGAGTGAAGTAAAAGGAAAAGTCATCTGTATCATCGTTGTCATTTAAGGCATTGTGACAGAATCTCTCACTCATGATTTATTGTGTTATAGATGAAATGAAAAAGAGAAAAAGTACAGATGCAAAAGACAATTGTCCTTTGCCTCTACAAGATCATCTCTGCGTTTCAGAGAAGTACATTCTAGACTGATTGCTTTGAAGAGAAAGCAAAAATCTCTTTGTTTCTTTGCTTCTTTTGTTTCTTTGTTTCTTTATTCCCTTTTTAAACTAAAGATATATACTTATGTGAGTTCTGCTTAAAATCTTACACACTTCATATTAAAGTGTTAAAATTCTAAAAGAGTGCACATAACATCTTCAATATTGGGAGTCTTCGTGACTTCCCTAAAGGGGGACACTATATTATGATTCACTTTTTGTCTATAGAAGGGGTTTAATTTGATTTAAAAATGTCTAACCACCAGTAATTTTATTTCCAAGATAGAATAGACTTGAAACTGGATTTTACATATTTTCAAAATAGTTTTTTAAATTCAAAGAACCTACAGAGAATAAAAATATTACAGTGTTTTCCTTTTCGTCGTTGTCATTAGAGACCTGACATATTCTACTGATGGAATAACCAACTTCACATTACAGAAGTGCTCTTCTGGTGAAGGCACACCCAGATTACCAAGTAATAATGACAACTGAAAACATGATTAAGTTTTTAAAAGACATGATACTAGAATATATGAAATTTGCTTGGAGGTACAGTGGGAACCTAATATCTGTTATTGTTCCTTTTTGTAATTTTTAAATCAATAGGTATTTTAGAGTGGCTCTCTGCACAGAATATTGAATGTCCATATTACTTCTCTGTCACTTCTCACTATTTCATCTGGTATTATATCATTGTTATCAATAATTCATGTACAGTGTCATAATAGATCAATGAATATTATTACATCACTAAAGCTCATATTGAACCTGTTCTCTTCTTTGTGTAGCACAGTTTTAGAAATATACAATGTAATGAACTTACCCAACATCAAAGTTTCAAACAGGTTATCACAGTTGAAATCTTTTTCTATTCTACTTATCCTTCTCTGTTGGACTACACTGAATCCCCTGAACCACTGATGAGATGGTTCCTCAATTTTCTCTCAAAGTATAATAAAATGAGAATCATATGGTATGTGGATTTTGAGGGACTTCTTTCACTGAACAATTTATGTGTGGCATTCTTCCATGTCTTGTCTCTTTGTGGATTAAATAGTCATCTACTTTCCCATCTAATTATACAACAGCGTATAGATGTAGTTTATTTACTCCTTTGCCTTTGTTTTGCTGTTGTTGTTTGATAATGGAGAGAGCTGATTTGTTTTCTATTTGTTTTTAGCAGAATTCTGCACTTGACCTTTAGTATTTTTCTTTTTCTCTCTCCCTCCCGTCTCTTTCTTTCTTTCTTTCTTTCTTTCCTTCGTTCTCTTTTTCTTTTTTGCTTCAGCCATCTAAGTGCTTGTATAACAGGTGTGCATCATTATGACAAGCTCATTCAAAGTTTGAAAGTTATCATAGGTTTTTCCAGTCTGTAGCAATATTGAATAGAAGATTATTTGCATATTTTAGTGTGGAAAACATTTATAATGAATTAAATACCTAGGAATATAATTTTTAGATTTCTTGGAAATCCGGTGTTTAACTTTATATGAAACTGATTTACTATCTTAGTGGTTGCTCTATTTTATATTTCTAACAACAAGATTTCCAGTTCCTTTCTTTATTTCTTCTACTTTATATTGTCAGATTGCCTTTGTATCAGTGAGCTTTATATGATTATGTCCATTGTTATTTTATTGTTTTTTAATAACTTTTTTTTTATTCATGATAGGTTTTTTCATATAACATATTCTGATTATGGTTTCTTCTGCACCAATTCCTTTGAGATTTTCCCACCTCCCCTCTCTGGTACACATGTGCTGGGAGGCCTAGGTCCAGCACTTGTAAGTTCTGTGGTTGGTGGTTCAGACTCTGAGACCCCCAAGAGTCCATACCCGTTGACTCTGTTGGTGGTCTTCCTGTGGAGTTCCTATCCACTGTGAGGTCGAGAATGCTGCCTCCTATTCTTTCATAACAGTGGCCAAACTCTATCACTGTTTGGCTGTGGGTGTCTGTATCTGTTTGACTCAACTGAAAGAAATGTTCAAACTCCTTAGTCATCATGGAAATGCAAATCAAAACAACTTTGAGGTTCCATCTTACAACCATCAGAATGACTAAGATCAAAAACTCAAGAGATAACTAATGTTGATGAGGATGTAGAGCAAGGGGAACACTTCTTATTGCTGGTGGGATCACAATCTTGTACAGCCACTTTAGAAATCAATTTTTTGGTTTCTCAGAAAACTGGAAATAGTTCTAACTCAAGATCCAGCGATGCCACTCCTGTGCATGTACCCAAAAGATGCTCCAACATCTCAAAAAGACATTTCTTCAACTATGTTCATAGAAGCTTTATTTGTAATAGCCAGAAAGCAGAAGCAACCTAGAGATCTCTCAACTGAAGAATGGACACACATTTTTACATATAGGAATCCCATAAAAACCAAACCAGAAGCTATAATACATATGCAAAAGATATTTAAGTTTAAAAATGCTCTATTATAACCTTATAGAAGAAAGAACTCCTAATAATGCCAGCGAGTTTATTTTTGTTGGACATGTGCTTATGGGAATGGAACCTGATCTTAACAATGAGACTCTATAAGAGAGAAAGAAATTTTCACTTGTTAGTAGTTATAAGTTGGAGATAGTTTCTGGGTAGGGATGGAGGCTGTGTCTACTTCACTGGGTACTGAGACCTCATCTTGTGCATACTTTTGCACAGTCTCTGTGGCTTGGTCCACCTGTGTTTAGAAGGTCTTTTTTATTTGATGTCCTATGTGCCCTCTGACTCTGAAACTCTTTCTGTCTCTCATTCTATATGGTTGGCTAAACCCTTAGAGGAGATATTTGATGGAGCTAAGAGTTCCAATGGCTCTCATTCCCTTGTACATTACTCAGCAGTGGGTATCTGTACTTGCTCTCATCTAGTTCAGGAAGAAGCTTCTCTGATGAGCAGGCACTGACCTACAGGTATAGCAGAACATCATTAAGAGTCATTTTATAGTCACATCCTTTTAACAGAACAGTAATATGTAGTCTCTTCCTAGGTCCCTGGATTGTCTAATTTAAGATTCTTGACCAACCAAGCAGTGTCAGGGATGGGTTCCATCTCATGGAGTATTCCTTAAATCAATCAGACATTAGCTGATTATTCCAACAATTTTTGTGCCAAAGTTGAACTATAATATCTTGTAGACAGGTCATCATTGTATATCAAAAGGTTGGTACCTTGGTTGGCATTTAACTTTCTCATTTGGTAGCATGCAAAGTATCTTCCAGTACCATTAACACTTCTCAGTAGGGGTGAAGACTCTTGGTAGCCACAAGCTTGAGTTATCTTTATTCAGTGAATTATGTAGTCAGTGCCTTCAGCAACAGAGCCTTATCATCCACTGAGCAAACAATCTAGGTTGTTTGGAGGTTCCCATGGAGCCCATTTGTCTAACAACTCAATTATTTGTAACCCATTTCCAGCAAGGGAAGCTTCATTTGCTGATGGGAGATGTTCTGTTGGGGTTCTGTCTTCTCATTATTTGTCAATTTCATGTATATCATTTCATATATGTATATATTTTATAAAACTCCTACTATATTAGGTTTCCACATGACTCCTCAAATGGCCTTTAATTTTAAGGTGTCACTCCTCATATTCATTCTTATCCTTTTCTCTCCCCCTTCCTGTTTGATCCTTCCATTCCTGGGCCCCTCCTTTATAAATAACTATTTATTCTATTTTCTCTTCTTAGGCAGTTCATCCCTTCCACTTACTCCATTTCTCTATACTGAATGCCTGTGGTTATGCAGATTGTAGATTGCTGATTAATGACTTAGCAGGTAGCATTCACATATAAGTGAAACATACCATATCTGTCATTCTGTGATTGAGTTATCTCACCTAGGAAGAATTTTTTCTAACTCCATTTATTTATGTATGAATTTCATCTTTTGATAGCTGAGTAATATTCCATTGTATAACTGTACCATATTTTCTTTAACCATTCATAAGTAGTTAGGCATCTATGCTGTTTCCAATTTCTGGCTATTGTTAACAGGTCGGCAATGAACATAGAAGAACACATATTTCTGTAGTAGGAAGAAGCATCTTTTGGGATTATGCCAAGGATGATATAGCTGGGTCTTGAGGTAGGTCTGGTCCAAGTTTCCTGAAGAACCACCATTTTTCATAGTGGTGTATAAGTTTGCACTCCCATTAGCATAGATGAGTGTTCCCATCACTCCTCATCATTTACAGCATGAACTATTTCTTTAATTGATCTTGGTCATTATGAATGATATAAGATGAAATTTCAAATTTGTCTTATTTGCACTTCCTTGTTGATCAAGGATGTTAGATATTCTTTAAGTGTTTGTTTCTCAGTCATTTCTGTTTCCCCTTTTTGAAAATTTATATACTAATACACACATACAATTTTAATTGGTTCATTTGTTAGCTTGATGGTCAGCATTTTTAGTTCTTTATATATTTTAGATATAATCTCTGTATGAGATATATAGTTGATATAAATTGTCTCCCACTGGGTAGCCTTCCATATTGTTTGAATGAGTATGTTATTTGCTTTACAGTTTTATGAGGTCCCTTATTAATTGTTGACCATAGTACCTGAGTTATCAATGTTATGTTCAAAAAGTATTTTCCTATGCCAGTGAGTTCAAGACCAATACCCACTTTCTTTTATGAGGGTGGGTTGGAGACTATTCCCATAGTGGTAGGGGGAGGGAGGAGGGAATGGGAAGTTTCCAAAGGGGAGATCTGAAAAGGGGAAACATTTGAAATGTAAATAAAATATGAAAAAAAAAGATTCATTGTATCTGGTGTTATGTTGAGGTCTTTGATCCAGTTGGCATCAAGTTTTGTGCAGGGTGATAAATAGGGCTATGTTTTAATTCTTCTAGAAACTGCCATAGTGTTTGAGCATTACCATTTATGAAGATGCTGTTTATTTTTTTCTGTATATAATTTTTAAAAATGTATTTCTGGCTTCTTTGTCTAAAATAAAGTGTCCATAAGTATGTAGACTTATCTGGGTCTTCAGTTTGATTCGGTTGGTCAATGTATCTGTTTCTGTGCCAATACTATGATACTGCTATTAGTGTAACTCTTTAGAATAACATGAAATTGGGGAGAATGATACAGTTAGCAGTTCTTTTATTGTTCAGGAATGCTTTTGCTTGCTAGCCTTGTTTTATTGTGTTTCAGTGTGAGTCTTTACAAGTTCTGTGAAGAATTGTATTAGAATTTTGATGAGCTAGCACAGAGTTTGCAAGATCACTCGTAGTAATATAGACATTTTACTCTATTAATCCTATTAGTCTATGAGAATGGGTGAGTTTTCAGTCCTCTTATATCTTCTTCAATCTCTTTCTTCAAAGAGTTGAAGTTTTTAAGCATACAAATCTTTCATTTGCATAAAGGCTATTGTGAAAGGTCTTATTTCCCTATTTTTTTCTGTCTTTTTCTAATTTATATACATGAAGGCTACTGAATTTTGTGAGTTGATTTTGTACCCTGCTGCTTTACTTAAAATGTATATCAGATGTAGGAATTTCCTAGTGGAACTTTAAGAGTTACTTTTGTGTACTACCATATATTCTGCAAATAGATAGTTTGATTTCTTACCTCTTTATTTACATCCTTCTTGATCTTTTAAAATTGTACTGCTCTAAGCCATCTAGTATTATATCGAATAGGTAAGGTGAGAGTCAACAACCTGTCTTGTTACTGATATCCATGAAATGTTTTGAGTCTGTCAAACTCAATTTATATTGACATTGGCTGTGGGCTTTCTATAAACTGCTGTTATTATTGAGAGGTATGTATCTTCTTTCACTGGGTTCTCCAGAACTTTTATCAGGAAGGGATATTGGATTTTGTTGAAGACATCTTCTGTACCTAATGAGCTGTTTGTATTTCTTGTCTTTCAGATTGTTTATATGGTAGATTATATTTACCAATTTTAGTATGTTGAACCATCCCTACAACCTTGGTGGATCCTTTTGGATTTTATATCCAAATATTTTATTGAGAATTTTTGAATTTATCATTGTCTGTAATTCTCTATGTTTCTTTTATCTTTATGTAGTTTAGTATCAGGATAACTTTTACCCCTTACAAAAATTTGAGCCATGTTTTCTCTGTTCTGTTTTGTGTAATAATTTGAGAAATATTTGCATTAATTCTTCTTTGAACATCCTGTAGAATTCTGTGCTAACACAATCTGGCCCTGGGCTATTTTGTTTGAGGGATTTTAATGACTGCTTCTATTTCACTAGATGATATATGTTCTTTGAATTTTTTATCTGATCTTCATTTAAGTTTAGAAAGAGATATCTATTGAGGAAATTGCCCATTTCTTTTTAGATTTTGTGTTTGCTGGAGTAGAGGTTTTTAAAAGAATGTTGCTTTTTTTTTTGACATTTCCTTGGATTTCTTTAGTGTCTGTTATTATGTCTGCTTTTTCATCTCTAATTTTGTTAATTTGAAATTTCTCTCTCTGTATATGTTTTAGTTGATTTGGCTAAGGGTTTGTCAATCTTGATTTTAGGCTCAACTCTTTTGTTGGTTTTTTTGTTTGTTTTGGTTTTTGTTTCTGCTTTATTAATTTCATCCCCAGATATGCTAATTACTTACATTACTAATACGAGATCTCTCCAATCCTTTTTATGTAGACATTTAGTGCTATGAACTGGCCTCTTAGAATCACATTTATTGTGCCCTATAAGTTTGAGTATTTTATGTTTTATGTTTCATCCAGTTTTAGTAAGTTTGTTTGTTTGTTTGTTTCTGACCTGACCTAATTTTTATTCAAAATTCAATTCCATGAATTTTATGCTCTTTGGTGTTTTGGTTGTTGTTGATATCAAACTTTACTCCTTGGTGATCAGATAGGGTGCATGGTCTTATTTCAAATTTTTTATCTGTTGCTTTTTGTTTATGTCTGAGTATATAATTAATGTTGAAGAAGAGGTTTCATGAGCTGCTGAGAAGAAGGTATGTTCTTTTGTGTTTGGATAAAATGTTCTTTAAATATCCTCTAGAACCATTTAGTGCTAACATTTAGCTCTAGTCAAATGAAATAATTTAACTCTAGAATTTCTCTGTTTAGTTTTGTTCTGGATGACTTGTCTATTAGGAAAAGTGTGGTATGAAAGTAACCCATAACCACTCTATGAGGAGCAATATTTTATTTAATACGTAGAAATGTAGTTTTTCTTCCTATGAACTTGGGTGCCCTGTGTTTTGTTCATCGATTTGAAATGTCTGGTTGGCCTTCCTGTTTCCATCTGTGGTGGGAGACCTCTGTCTGGGCCACCAGGGCTCCATAGCCAAATAGCAGCGGGAGAAAGCTAACCACCCAGGAGTATGGAAAAGCCCATGAGTGGGGGTAAGATGAGCACCACTGCTCAGCAGGACCCACCTGGAATCCCAAGGATACAGGGACTAAGGAGTGGTCTTCTGGTTTCTTTTGGTGGCCAGGGAGCTGATCCTGTGACACAGGGCTCCAAACTCAAATAGTGCCAGGATAGCTGGTATACCAGGAGTGCCAACACACCTTCAAGCACAGGCAAGACCAACACTTCTGTTCAAATTCCTGGCTCAAGAGACCTTTTTAGAGCCATCAGGACACAGGAACCAAGGGACAGCTGGGGACAAGATCCTTCTGGTTTCTGTCTACACTCCAGAGCTGAGCCTGTAGCACAGGCTCCTCTCTAAGAGAGATGGTCTTCAAGGAGTTTTGACACAGAGGCTTGCAGGAGGGACAAGCCACAGAGTAAGACCAGCTAACACTAGAGATAACCAGATGGCAAAAGGCAAGGGCAAGAACATAAGGAACAGAAACTAAGGCTACTTGGCATCATCAGAACCCAGCTCTCTCACCTCAGCAAACCCCGGATACCCCAACACACCAGAAAAGCAAGACTCAGATTTAAAATCACATCTCATGATAATAGAAGACTTTAAGAAGGAAATAAATAACTCTCTTAAAGAACTACAAGAGAACACAGGTAAACAACTAGAAGCCCTTAAAGAGGAAACACAAATATCCCTTAAAGAATTACAGGAAAACACAATCAAACAGATGAAGGAAATGAACAAAACCATCCAGGATCTATAAATAGAAATAGAAACAATAAAGAAATCACAAAGGGAAACAACCCTGGAGTTAGAAAACCTAGGAAAGAAATCATGAGTTATAATGCGAGCATCACCATCAGAATATAAGAGATAGAAGAGAGAATCTCAGGTGTGGAAGATACCATAGAAAACATGACACAACAGTCAAGGAAAACTCAAAATGCAAAAAGCTCTTAACTCAAAACATCCAGGAAATCCAGGACACAGTGAGAAGATAGAACCTAAGGATACTAGGTATAGAAGAGAGTGAAGATTCCCAACTTAAAGGACCAGTAAATATCTTCAACAAAATTATAGAAGAAATCTTCCCTAACCTAAAGAAAGAGATGAACATAAACATACAAGAAGCCTAGCAAACTCCAAATAAATTGGGCCAGAAAAGAAATGCCTCCTGTCACATTTTAGTCAAAACACCAAATACACAAAACAAGGAAAAAATATTAAAAGCAGTAAGGGAAAAAGGTCAAGTAACGTATAAAGGAAGATCTATCAGAATTACACCAGACTTCTCCCCATAGACTATGAAAGCTAGAAGATCCTGGGAAGATCTCATACAGACCCTAAGAGAACACAACTGCCAGCCCAGGCAGCTATACCCAGCAAAACCCTCAATTACCATAGACGGTGAAACCAAAATATTCTATGACAAAACCAAATTTACACAGTATGTTTCCACAAACCAAGCCCTACAAAAGATAATAGATAGAAAACGCTAACACAAGGAGGGAAACTATACCCTAGAAAAAGCACAAAAGTAATCTATCTACAAACTCAAAAGAAGATAGCCACACAAACATAAAAATAACATCAAAATAACAGGAAGCAACAATCACTATTTCTTAATATCTCTTAACATCAGTGGACTCAATTCCCCAATAAAAAGACATGGACTGACAGACTGGATCCGTAAACAGGACCCAGCATTTTGCTGAATCCAGGAAATGCACCTCCATGTTAAAGACAAACACTATCTGAGAGTAAAGGGCTGGAAAACAATACATGTTTGTTTTTATTGGGAGTTGACACTAGAAGATTGAGATAGGATAGAATTGGGAGGTGCTAAGAGGGTCCACAAGAGGGGGGAATCCTAGGTGTGCCACCCAGATCTAGCCCTTTGTGAATGGTGAAAAAGTAGAAGAAGATGCCACAGGATATGGTTTGCTACGAAGCTGGGGGTAGTATTGGGGGTAGAATTGGAAGGGAGGAGGGAGAGTGAAAATAGTCTAATTGATTGTCTAGCTGGAATGACCAGCAAGTTTCAGGGAGGCCAGTCAGACTGGAGTTAGTTGCTAAGACAAACAGATGGGATGCTTGGGGCTTAGGAGAAATCTGTGAAATCAATTGAATATGAAAGCAGAGAGGAAAGGGAGGCTACAAAAGATAATCTGCTACAAAGCTAGGATTAAGACTGGGTGATTCAAATTCAAGGAAGTAGAAAGAGTGAAGATTACCTATGCCCTAGTGATGGGTTCCCAGAAAGTGCTTGTGGGAGCTGGTGAGTGAATCAAAGGATTTATGTTACTGTTTCAATTAATTTGCAATGCCCGAATAACAAGATGTTAAACATGTTTTTGTGTATGTATTTGCTATCAGTATAAACAGTTTTTGCTTATTTGTAATTGGAAAGCATTTTCCCAACACTGTATTGTGTATGTATGCATGTGCATGTGTGTATGTATGTATATATGTTTGTGTGTGTGTATGTGCATATATGTTTTTGTGTTTGTGCATGTGTGTATATAGAGACATACACATACATGTGCATATGGGCACAGCCTGGAGCTCTTTGATTTGGTAATCTGTCTATTGAGACCAAATGATTTTCTTGTCTTTGCTTCCTGATTGCTTGAGTGCACACTACTGTACTAGAATTTTTAAATTTTACTGGGAATCTGTCTTAGTAAGGGATGCTACTGCTGTGATAAACATTTTAAATTCTAAAGTCTTTTGTTCAAACAATGTAAAAATACACACATTTTAAAGTACTCAAAGTGTATCTCAAAGTTCAAAGTCTCTCTAGAATATGCAAAGTCTCTAAATTATCCAAAGTCTTTCAACTTTGTGCTCCACTAAAAGCTAAAAATGCAAGTTAGATTCATTTTTTATTCTAAAAGTGAAGAACCAGGGCACAGTTTTATTCAAATCAAATCAAAATTGTCTCTGATTGAATGAAAATGGCCCCCATAGACTCCTGTGTTTGAAAGCTTAGTCATAGAGAGTGGCAGTATTAGGAAGTCTGGTCTTGTTGGAGTAGGTGTGGACTTGTTGTCACTGTGTGTCATTGTGGAGGCAGGCTTTGAGGTCAGATATATACTCAATCTATGTCCAGTGTAGGACACAATCCCCTTTTCTGCTGCATGCTGATCAAGATATAGAAGTCTCAGCTCCTTCTCTAGTGCCATGTCTGCCTGCAAACTACCATATTTTTCACCATGATGAGAATTGGTTAAACCTTTGAAACTGTAAGCCAGCTCAAAATTAAATGTTTTCCTTTAGAAGAGTTGCCACAGTCATGTTGTCTATTCACAGCAATGAAACCCTACCAAAGAAAGACGAATTCAGTTTTTGGCTTTTGGGACTCACCTTCTGGGTTGCAAAGCACTAGAGCAGCCTTATCTCTCTGGTTTTGCTATCCATAGCAAACATGGAGCATCTTTTAGGGGCAGACCAGCTTCACTACACAGCTGCTGCTGCCTTTAGTGGTCATCCCAGGTACTGGCATGTCCAAATTCTGGGCCCTTCTCTGCAACTGGTTTTTATCTTAACCAATATCCTCTCCTAGCTTCTCATACTACCAAGCCTCAGCTACTTTCCATGCCTTCTTCATGCCTTCACAAACAGTCCCATCTAGAAAATGAATACCTATTATTACACTCAGCTGCCAACATAGGACATAGCTTTGGCTGACTCTGGACAATAAATTCTGTGTTCTAACTCAGAATAAACACTTCCCAGAAGTTTTTGCCACAGTGATGCTGATCTCTTCTTACTCACATCTCTCTCTTCAATTCCACCTGATCACTATTAATGGTCCCAGCAAAACAACACAGACCACATCAAGCTCAAGATGGAAGACCAAAGTGTGGATGCTTCAGTCCTTCTTAGAAGGGGGAACAAAGTAATCATGGGAGGAAATGTGGAGACAACATGTGGAGCAGAGACTGAAGGAAAAGCCATCCATAGACTGCCCCACCTGGGGATCCATCCCATATACAGTCACCAAACACAGACACTATTGCAGATGCCGAGAAGTGCTTGCTGACAGGAGCCTGTTTTAGCTGTCTTCAGAGAAGCTCTGCTAGAGCCTGACAAATACAGAGACAGATGCTCACAGCCAACCATTGGACTGAGGGTGGGGTCCCCAATACAGGATTAGAGAAAAGACTGAAGGAGTTGAAGGGGTTTGCAACCCCATAGGAAGAACAATATCAACCAACCAGATCCCCCATAGCTCCCAGGAACTAAACCACCAACCAAAGAGTACACATGGAAGGACCCATGGCTCTAGCCGCATATGTAGCAGAGAATGGCCTTGTTGGGCATCAATGGGAGAACAGGCCCTTGGTCCTGTGAAGTTTTGATGTCCCACTGTAGAGAAATGCCAGGCCAGGGAGGAAAGAGTGGATGGGTGGGTGAGGGAGCACTGGGAAATGGGATAGGGGTTTCCATGGGGGTGGGGCTGGGAAAGGGGATAACATTTGAAATGTAAATAAAGAAAATATCCAATAAAAGAAAAATAAAACAAGGCTTTACATAAATGGTTCTGGTGTCTCATTAAACACAACTAATTATTCATCAAATGACCTTAGATTGTAAATAATTGTTGTAATATCTTTCTAATTTTCTTCTTTGACAATCTCAATTGTATTATTTCTAAAAGATTAATTCTAAGTTGTCTATTTTGTTATGGTAACCTATTTGTCAACTATTGCTCAACTCAAACTACTTTGATTACTCCAGATAGTCAATCTGCAGGCAGCTAAACATATTGGAAACTAAATCTTTCTGGTAGCTTATGTGGTCTGAGTCACTTTTATGGAGTTTATTTTTAATAAAAGTGTTATCATTCTTTGTTGCCGTATAAGCTTGGATATATATCTTGTCTCTGACAGGGAAGTCCTGAAGCCTTTGAATTGTTTATTTCCATAAACTAATGAGTTTTCCTGCAGGATGGAATGCTTTACCTGCAGTCCTGGTTAGTGTTCTGACAAGTTGAGACAGGCTGGTGTCATTTAAGAAGAAGAACTATATATTGAGAAACTGCCCCCTCCAATTTGGCCTATGGTCCATGTGTGGATTATTTTTCTGATTAATGCTTGATGTTGGAGGTCCAAGTTCAATGTGAGTGATGCCAAACCTCAGTAAGTGATTCTGAGTTGTATGAGAAAGCAAGCTAACAAGCCATGAGGAGAAAGCCAGTGAGCAGCATTCCTCCATAGCATTTGTTTTAGTTCTTTCCTCAATTTTCCTCAGTCATAGGTAGAAAATTAGAGTTGTAAGAAGAGATAAACCATTTTTTTCCCAGATTGCTTTTGGTCAAGGTGGTTTTTTGTTTTTGTTTTTGTTTTTAGAACAATAGAAATCCTAAAATGACTACTTCCTTAAGAACATCCTGTGTCTGAACAAACTTTTAGCCTAGATGGAAGGTTTTATTATGGAAAGAAATTGCTACACAAAACATCTATAACTGAAGTTTGTAACAACTGGCATCTTGGCAATATTGGTTCTTCCATCAGTGAAGATAAGATTTATTTACAACTGTTTTATTTTCTTATATCTTTAATGAGAAGCTCGTGTTTTTCCTTTCATAGCTCTTGATTATGATTTAATGGATTTATGCCTAAAGATTTTTCCATCATTGGCTTGTTCTCATTTTAGACAAAAAAATTAATGTAAATTAAATTTAAAAGTGTGTTGAAATTTGGACACTATTATCTCAGTAATGCAGAAAAGAAATCTAACGTTTGAATATTAACCAAGTATTATCAAAACTTTTAATACTACTTCTGGAAGTGATTTTCATTGCCATTTTTTTGAAGATTTTCTACACAGACAATGATACTCTCTGTAAACCATAATACACACACACACACACACAAACACATACACACACACACACACACACATATAATCTGTTACTACTAGGATTTCAAGAATGATCTTATACAGAAGTGAAGAAGGTCTTTTCTCAATCAATTTATTTTGTTTTTTACCTTTAAAGATGGTATTATCTGTAGAATTTGAATAAGTGTTCCTTTTCACATTGAGAAAACAGCCATCAATCCCCCACTTAATGAGAGTTCACCACAAATTTCTACAGGATATAGCTAATTCTTTTCTATACTAATGATACAATTCTGCAATGTTCCATTTTAGCTTGTTAATATGATAGTTTAACAACACCCAATGTTTAGTTTTGCCAAAATTTCATATCTGAAACCAATATAATACAATTATAATATAATTCTTTTAACACATAGAGTTCATATATTAATTTTTGTTGAGGATTATTGCATTTATACTCATGAGAGATGTTGGTCTATAGATGCACACAATGATAAACATTATCTTCTTTTGATATTAGGAAAATCATTTTTCTCATGGAATATGTGAGGAAGTATCTTTTCAGTTGCAATAGAGAGCTGCTGTAATGCTTCTCTAAAGTATTTTATTGAATCCACAATAACTGTGTATAGAACTTCTGTTTTAGGTTATAAACTAGTGATTCAGTCTTCATAATAATTTTGGTAATGTTTATATTTTAATTTTCTCTTTGTGTGCATTCTGGTTGGTTTTTTTCTTGTTTCTTGTTTTGTGTTAATGAAATTCTACCATTCTTAAACAAATTTGTGACTTTAAAGTTTTGATAATATTGTAGTGATCACTTAGTACTGATGTTCATTATTTGTGTTTTCTCTTTCTCTTGGTTAGATGTTGATTTTCTTTTCATATTATTTTGTGCTTTTATATGCATATGCACACAAGCACTTCCATTCTTGAAGACTGTTATAGAAGTGTACTTTGTGAAAGATTGTTGGCATCTTTGCCTTTCTTGGCAAGCAACGTGAATAATAGAGGAGAAGAAACTGCATCAGTGTTACCAACTCTAAGTAAGTACAATGTAGAAATAGAGAATAATATTAAGTATTGGGTTCTTGATGTTCTCCTTTATTCAATGCAGTAAATAACATTCTTTCACATAAATTCCTATACCTTCTTGAAATAAGAATTGACCAAATTTAACAAACAAAACCTATACTCATGTAAATTAAATAATCCCTCCTTAAAGTGATAAGCCAGAGCTTTGAGTTCATGCCTTTTAGAAACATATACACACACACAAACACACA
>JADRCH010000067.1:17036516-17038252 GCA_019843965.1 Rhynchomys soricoides | reverse complement strand
ACCCTTCGAAATGCGGTATAACTTCCTTTTGTGTGTGTGTTTGTGTGATATGTATGTATTTTGTATAATTTATATAAAAATAAAATAATTCACTGAGATTTTATTAAACATCACTGCTGTATTGACCTTCCTCCATCCTTCCTCGTTAGAGGATCTTCTTTGTTATGTCATGTCACTTGTATCCCACTGCTCCTTTTCCAAGTGTCCCTGATGCCCCATACCTATGATCCCTTTAATTTTTTTTGTGGGGGGGAAGCTTCTGGTTATATTAACAATGCAGGATTTGGATCTGGGAAATATAGATGAGAGAGAATATGTGAAGTTTGTCTTCCTGGATCAGGGTTACCTTACTCAATAAAATCTTTTCTATATTCATCAATTATCCGCAAATTCCATGATTTCACTTATCTTTAGAGCTGAACAGTACTTTATTGTGCATATCTACATTTTCATTAACCATTACTTTGTTGAAGTACATGTAAGTTATTTTTATTTTCTGGTTACTTGAAATAGAGAAGATATAAGCATGACTAAACAAGTATCTGTGAATTAGGATGTTAAGTTATTAGGGTTTATGCCAAGGAGTGCAAAATAAGTCTACCAGCTATACCTTGGCTGGGTCGTGTAGTGGATTTGTTACTATGCTGCCTTTGGTTGCTTTTCAAGGTTTGAAGGTGAGCCCATATTGCTAAAAAGTCTACACCGTTAGGACACATTACTCAGATGATTCAAGCTTGATCAGACTTGAAATTCTCTTCTCTGTAATCTCTCATCCATGGTTTCAGAAAATATTATGCACATTTTCAAGAGAGGGAGGTAATTAAGCAGGTCTTATTAGCTGCAACCCCTATGAACCACAACAATTATCAGTATAACCAGATATGCAAAAAGGTAAAAGGAGTACCACTTCCATGTCAGTGGCAACTAACAGCTGTCTAATTGAACTCCAGGCCCACTAAGCAAAACAAAAATCATAAATTGTACTGAAAAACTAGCCAGGTTCCCAGGGCAATGAAGTAATGGACCATAAATGACATCTAATAACATCACTTGCTAGATCAGCATAATTTTGCATCACATTCTAAATTTCATCCTTTTATAGAGCCAGAAATCCAGGAAGTCTTTTGAGAAAGAGATTACCAACAGATAAATGTAGCTACTACCCCTCATCAAAGAAGTCTCTCTTTAGAGCAAACAGAGACCAACACACACACACACACACACACACACACACACACACACACACACACACTTGCTCTGTTTCACACAACAACAACAACAAAAACAAAAACAGATTACAATGCAGTGATGCATAGATTGTGGGAAGCTGTGCCCAGGGAATATATCTAAATCAGTTTCTGTATCTATGGCCCAGAATACATGTCAGAAGAAGGAAGAAAAAAACATTGAGAGACCTAAAATATCAGGAAGTCTACTGGATAATCTGAAATCCTCCTAACATGGCTATGTAAATAAGACTATAAGAAAAATACATGTTAATGTAAAGTGAGAAAACTATTTTAGAGTCCTGCTCCTAGGGAAAGAACTAAAGGCAATGATCAATTGCTGGGAGAAAAGGAATTATCATCTGCCGGGGATGAACTGCTTTATTGCTTGTCCAGTGATTTGTCTTGAAACTATATACACAGAACAACAACAACAACAACAACAACAACAAACAGATTCAGAAGAATATATATACAAAAGGAGGAAAAGGGGCACTTGGGAGAGTTTGG